>JAVJIF010008790.1:0-73511 GCA_038442645.1 Agave tequilana
CTATAAAGGAAGAATTCTTATCAATCCTTCAGCCCCTCTCATTCAGCTATTGTTGTCTGAGCATCATGATACACCTGTAGGGGGACACTCAGGGTATGAAAAAACTTATCAAAGGCTTAAAAGGGTAGTTTACTGGCAGGGAATGAAAAACAGTGTTAAAAGATATATCAGGGAATGTGACATCTGTCAAAGGTCTAAATATGAGACTACTAAACTAGCAGAATTTTTACAACCTCTCCCTATTCCTGAACAGGTATGGGAAGAGATCTCCATGGATTTCATTGAAGGATTGCCAAAGAGCTGGGGAAAGTCTGTTATCTTTGTTATTGTTGACAGGTTAACAAAGTTTGCTCATTTCTTACCTCTCTCATCCTTATACTGCTAAGACAGTAGCTGCTACCTTCATAGACAATATCTATAGTTTGTATGGAATGCCTCACAGCATAGTATCTGACAGAGATACTGTCTTTACCAGTGAATTTTGGAAGGAATTGTGGACTTTGCAGGGAACCAAGCTATTACTCAGTACCTCTTTCCACCCTCAAACTGATGGACAGACAGAGGTGGTTAATAGATGTCTGGAAACTTATTTACGTTGTTTTTGCTCTCATAAACCTCAAGATTGGTGCAAATGGCTACCCTGGGCACAATACTGGTATAATACCAGTTGGCATTCATCCATTAAAATGGCACCCTATCAGGCTTTGTATGGTAGGTTCCTCCAACAATTTCCTCATACATTCCAAAGACTGCCAGGTTACAAATTGTAGAAGATGCCTTACTGGATAGGGATGCAACCCTCCAGTTATTAAAGGATAACTTGATCAAGGCACAAGACAGGATGAAGAAGTGGGCTGATTTACACAGGACAGAGAGGTCATTTGAAGTTGGGGACATGGTGTTCTTGAGACTACAGCCATATAGACAGATTTCAGTGGGTGGAAGAAGGTCTCAAAAACTATCTCCTTTATTCTATGGACCATACAAAATCCTACAGAGGATAGGTCCAGTTGCCTATAAGTTGGAATTGCCTGATGAAGCCAAAATTCATCCTGTTTTCCATGTTTCCTAATTGAAGAGGAAACTGGGCAACACAATACAGGTACAAAATCAAATGCCCTCCATAATGTTGAGGTAATTAAAGAACCAGAAGCCATTCTGGAGAGGAGAATGGTAAGTCGACTTGGGAAGGCAGTAACAGAGGTCTTAATCAAATGGAAACAATTACCAATAGCTGATGCCACATGGGAGAGTTATTGGGAGCTGGTCAAAAAAATTTCCAGTCTTCGACCTTGATGCAAGGTCGATTTCAGGGGATGAGCAATGATGAGATTCTGAGCTCCCTGTTGAGTTTCCTGTTCTTCAGAGCGATGATGAGATTCTAAGCTCCCTGTTGAGTTTCCCTGTTCTTCAGAGTTCCCGGGTTTTTCAAATCTTCCCTCCTTCTTCTTTGTTTGATTTGCAATGGGTCGGGTTTGGGTCAAGGATGAGCAATGATGGGATTCTGAGCTCCCTCCTTCTTCTTTGTTTGATTTGTAATGGGCCGGGTTTGGGTCAAGTATGTGACATAACCCATTTGTGACCCGGTCCAAAAACTGAGAGCGGATTTAAAGGGCCGAGTTCTCCTATTTTTGGGTATTGATGTATTTTTTGCCCTAAAGAGGGACTGTGAGAGCTCTCCGAGCTCACCGGAGAAGAAGAGCTCGTCTGAGCTCAAATTCTTGAAGCAATAAAAATTCTTTTCCCCAATTCTTTCAATTTCTTAGCGTTGCATGTTCTTCTTGCTTCTTCTTCTTCCAATTTTGCAGGTCGAGATGCCGCCGAGGAATCGCCACCGATATCAGCCAGTCATCTCCGATGCCTTTGCCGAAGGTGAGGATCTATCTATGGTATCAGAGCCAACGATCCCAGGGTTTCCAGACGATCAAGGAGGTGAAGACGACGATCTTACGCCGAAAATGAAACAGAGAGGATCAGTCTCTTTTGATGAAGGATGGAATTCTAAGAGAGAAGACGATCAAGAAAACAAGCTCGGGGAAGGCTCAACCTCTCAAAAAGAAGGTCAAAGTGACTTCCGATTCAGAGCTATCGACAAGAGAACGGCACTGAGAACCCGAATGCTCGAGGAGAAGGTGAATGATAAGATGAGATCTATTGATGAAAGGTTTCGGTCTCTTGAAGAGAGAATGGACCTTAGACATGAGGAATTAGTTGGAAGAGGAAGCTTACCAGTTGTAATGAAGGAAAACGTCAGTTAGTGATTGATCTGTGCTTGATGAATATAGGCTTTGTCCATTTATCAGCCCACTTCCCACGTGCTCAATGTCTCTACATATGGATTGCAACAGAAAATATATTTGAATCCTGGTGCATTCAATTATGATCACTAACTGCACAATACACAGATCTGTATTTCATGGAGTTTCCTTACATCTTGAATAAGAATTCCAAAAAAAACATCATACTTAGATGTTAGATTGCAAATACAGTGAATCAGAAATGCACCGTGCAGATATTATATTCTAAACTGTTGGTTACATTAAATAAATTCATTTGAAACTCCTCAATAGAACACTGTGCTCTATGTAAGTTGCAAAAACAATGTACCAGAAGAAACTAAAATTTCGTCTACAACGGTAGGCGACTTGTTCACAAAAGCTGGGTAGTTTCTGTTGTAACAAATTGGCATTGTAATACAAATTGTTACTCCCGAAATCGATGTTTGCAGAACTTGACAATATGATAATACTTGCAAAAAGAAGACTGTTGTAAAGCAAACTAGTAATGCCTAGATAAAAGAGTAACAAAAAATAACACGGAGATTTAACGTGGTTCGGCTCAAACTTGGCCTACATCTACGAGGAGAGAACTTGAGAGAGTTTTATTAATAAACTTGATATAAAGAGATCTAACCTTCCTCTTGATCACACAAGAGTATTCATATTTTCCTTAAATCTAGACCTAAATTACAAGAGTGTACCTTCTCTCGATGCAGCTTCACCTTACTCATCTCTTTCTTTACTTCTTCTGATCTCTGTTACTTGAGATTGATTTACAATATTGGGTAACAACTTTTATTTATAAGATTTTACAATGCAACTCTTATTTGGATTATAAGATGATCTTGATCATTGGATCCTAATAGAATCTTGATCAACCCTATTTGAAGTTGATCTCCTTTATCTAGAAGAATTCTAAATCATTCAATATTAGAAACAAACCTTCATTTAATAAAATCTGAATCCTATTCATACTCCTCCAGAAAAGAAAAACTCGTAAGCGCTTGAAAAAGAAAACTGCTCCACCTTAATTTGGTTCTTCTGCTTCAAGTCATCGTATTTTTCAACTTAATTCAATTTTCTTGGACCATCATCTCTTCTTGAAAATAAGACAAAATCCTAATAATCTTCACCTTGATTTGCTTTTCAAGTTTTGAATAAAAACACCTTGAGGTTTTAGAGTACTAACTTAATATTTTCCTTGATTGTTTCATACCGTGAAGTCTTTAACTCTTGCCTCTCTTTCTGGTGCCTTTGGTGGATTTACCACCATAGCTTGGGCCATCTCGGGCCTTACCCGAATGCACATTTCTCCTTCCTATAACACTTCAACCTGATTCACGTCCCGTTGCAATTTTTTTAAAGCTCCACCTCGCGACGAGCTCCCTTCCAAGCTTATCCCTGAAACTCCACCTCGAACTGAGTTTTCTTCCTTCAGCTTGTATAGCCCTTCGTATTCCTCTCCTTTCAAGATTATCCTATCTCCTTGGCTAACTGTGATGACGCCTTGTTGCATTTGGATCTGACATTTTTTTTCATCGAGCACCCTTATGGATTTGTACCGTGCTTCCGAGACATACCAGACCGCCTCTAGAGCATGCACCATCCCATCTCTTTCTGTAACCTTGACTGTCCCAATGCCAATGACCTCGTAAGCCGAGCCATCCACCATCTTGACAATTCCTTCATCCTTTGCAACCAAGGAGTTGTTGAACAGCTCCTTCTGGGAACATACATGAACTGTACTACCCGAATTAAATATCTAATATTTACCTTGAGAAGTGTTATTTTCAACATATAATTTTTCAATGACCTTCCTTATGATAAAAGTGACATGTCTTCGACGAGCCCGAACTTTTCTTTTCTTCTCCTCTTCCTTTTCATCTCTTGATCACCAAACTTGATCCTTTCTGCTTCTCTTCATTTGGTCTTTTCCTGATTTCATTAGATAAGAGAGTTAACGTTACCTCCTCCAAGATGAGAATTTTCTTACTGTAAAACATGATGGTGATGATATGATCGTATGACTGTGGAAGCGAACTCAGAAGTATCAACGCCTTGTTCTCCTCGCTGATTTTGACATTAACAGCTAGAAGCTCGCTGATGACCTTATTGAAGAAGTTTAGATACTCCAACACCGCTGTTCATTCCTTCATGCGTAAGCTATATAGTTGTTTCTTGAGATACACCTTGTTGGAGAGGCTTTTCATCATATACAATGTCTCTAACCTTGATCACAATCTCGTAATCGTTTTTTCATCTATCACGTTGTGCATAATCTCGTGTGCGAGACATAGTTGGATCGTGCTTGCCGCCTTAAATCCATCTACTCTCAATCCTTATTTGACGTACCTGCAGGTTTGCTGACTTTCCCTGTAAGGTTTTGTGAAGACCTTATTACACCAGTAACGCCTTCACCCTCTTTTGCCATTGAACTTCTCAATCTCGAAGTCTATCGTAAAACTTTCTATTTTCGACATACGCCCTTCGTCAACCTTTAGCTCTGATTCCAATTGTTATAACAAATCGGCCTCTAATACCAATTGTTACTCCTGAGATTCGACGTTTGCAGAACTTGACAATATGATGATACTTGCAAAAAGAAAACTGTTATAAAACAAACTAGTAATACTTAGACAAAAAGTAATAAGAAATAACACGAAGATTTAACGTGGTTCGGCTCAAACTTAGCCTAAGTCCACGGGAAGAGAACTTGAGAGAGTTTTATGATACAAAGAGATCTGAGCTTCTTCTTAATCACACAAGAGTATTCACCTTCCCATTGAATTTAGACTTAAATTACAAAAGTATATCTTCTCTCGATGCATTTTCACCTTACTTTTCTCTTTCTTGGCTTCTTCTGATCTCTTTTACTTGAGATTGATTTACAATGCTGGGTTACAATCTTATTTATACGATTTTACAATACAACTCCTATTTAAACTATGAAATGATCTTGGTCATTAGATGCTTGAAGAATCTTGATTAATCCTATTTGGAGTTGATCTCCTTAATCTAGAAGAATTCTAAAATTTTTAATCTTTATAAACAAACCTTCATTGAATAGAATCTGAATCCTATTCGTACTCATCCAGAAAAAGAAACTCGTAAGCGCCTGAAAAAGGAAACTGTTCCATTTTGATTTGCTTGTTCTGCTTCAAGCCATCGTATTTTCTAACTCAATTGGATTTTTTTGGATCATCATCTCTTCTTAAAAATAAAACAAAATCTTATCAGTTTCGAGAAGGCAATCTTGATTAGCTCAAGAGAGCGAAAATTAACATAAAAGCACATGTCAATAGAAAATTAGAAATAGATTCTATTTGAACCGAATAATATTACACTCGTTGATACTAACACTCTAGACGTGTTAGGATTTTGCCTTATTTTTCAAGAGGAGATGATGGTCCAAGAAAATCCAATTGAGTTGGAGAAGATGATGGCTTGAAGTAGAAGAAACAAATCAAGGTGAAGCAGTCTTTTTCAAGCGATTGCGAGTTTCCTTTTCAGGAAAAGTACGAATAGGATTCAATTCTTACTCAATGAAGATTTGTTTCTGAAGATTAAAATGTTTAGAATCCTTCTAAATCAAGTAGATCAACTCTTAATAGGATTTATCAAGATTCTTCATGCATCCAATGGTCAAGATCATCTCATAGTCCAAATAGAAATTGTATCGTAAAATTCTATAAATAAAGGATTATAATCTAAGATTTAGGTGGAGCAGAAGAGCCGAAAAAATTGTGATGAACAACAATGTAAGGCTCTAAAAAATTAAGAAGGACCTAAAAAATCAAGAAAAAGAAGAGTAAGGTGAAGGTGCATAAAGAGAAGGTATACTCTTGTAATATAGGCGTAAATTCAAGGGAAGGTGAATACTCTTGTGTCATCAAGAGGAAGGTTAGATCTTTTTGTATCAAATTTATTAATAAAACTCTCTCAAGTTCTCTCCCCATGGACGTAGGTCAAGTTTGGGCCGAATCACGTTAAGTTGTGTGTTCTTCTTATATCTTTTAATATTCATCTTGTGTGCTCTAGGTAATCGATCTCATGACGTGCTTAAGGTCGTCGGTGAGAATCTCCGTATCTCTCAACTATTTGTATCATGGTATGGTATCCCTGGTTATGCACGCAACAATTGGTATCAGAGCATATCAATTCGGTCACAACAAATGGTATCCGAGCTTATGGTGTTCGTTCCAAACTCAAGTGCTGTAGATGAAGAAGAAGATGTCAAGTCGATGGAGTTCGATAGAGCCATCCAAATGAAGAAGACAACAAAGAAAGTTCAGATCTGTTCTAAGATAAAAATCAATGACTTTTGAAGTATATTGATCAAGGTGGAGTTATCAAAACTCAATAATGCTCAGATCTGAACACGGTAGACGCGGGGGTAATGATCGGATCATTGCCAATGGCGGATGGCAAGACGAGCTCACTAAGGCATCGCACAAGGCATCCCATGGAGGCTCGCTGCGGCAGCAAGTCAAAAGAAAAACAACGGAGGGTGATGAAGACGATTAACAGACGAGATTGATCGAAGGTAGATCATGCAATTATAGTCAGATTCAGACGATCAAGGTGTCGAACCCTATGTTTTTGGCGTTTTGAATGCAATGGTGGGTGCAGATCGAGGAGATTCCAAGGTTTGATATAGGTTCTGTAAAGTTTGGTGAAGGAATCAACAGAGATCACGGTTAAAGTTACGATAGACTAGTCGTGACACTGTGAGATTATTGCAAACATTGGTGGATCTATTAAGTTAGAAGATCATCAATAGTAGGTCAATAGATCTGGTAAACATCAATGCAGTAGTGGATGACAGCCCTGATTAATGAAAAAAGACCATGGTAGTGTGTGACGGGAAGACCCGATAAGACCATGACACTTATGTGAAGACAATAAGTCACAAAGTTAAAACATCGATGAAAGGTAGACCATCACCAAGTGATCAATGAAAAACTATGACACGATAAGTCCTTGACAATGTTCTTATAAAGTTGATAAGACCATGACAGAATTAGAGGCGGATTGCCTCAAGACCGGTGGGGTCCATGGCCGGGAAGGCATCACAAAGCAGAATTGGCAGGTGGCAGCAGTGATGTAATGCAAACTAAGGAAAAGAAACTAAGTCAAGAAGTTTCAATGAAAAACTTGATGGGAACTCACTTCGAGGTGAAACTTCAAGAACAATTGCAACGGGTCAAAGAGTTGCATGACAACTATAAAAAGGGTGCATTCAGGTGAGATTTGAGATGACCCAAGGCATGCGGTGAATCCGTCAAAGGCCTCGGGGAGAGGGGCAAGATTAAAGGCTTCACGATATGATTACAACCAAGAAAAAAAATTAAAGTAGTAATCTAAAATTTCCAATTGTTTTGCTAAAGGCTTGAAAAGCAAATCAAGGTAGGATTTTGCCTTACTTTTTAAGAGGAGATGATGGTTCAAGAAAATTCAATTGAGTTGGAGAAGATGATGGCTTGAAGCAGAAGAAACAAATCAAGGTGAAACAGTTTCTTTTTCAGGCGATTGCGAGTTTTTTCAGGAGGAGTACAGATATGATTCAATTCCTATTCAACGAAGATTTGTTTCTAAAGATTAAAAGGTTTAGAATCCTTTTAAATTAAGGAAATTAACTCCTAATAGGATTGATCGAGATTCTTTAAGCATCCAATGGCCAAGATCATCTCATAATCCAAATAGAAGTTGTATTATAAAATCCTATAGATAAAAGATTATAACCTAAAATTTAGGTAGAGCAGAAGAGCTGAAGAAAGTTGTGCTGAACAACAATGTAAGGTTCTAAAAAGCCAAGAAGACCCTAAAAAGCTAAGAAAGAGAGGAGCAAGGTGAAGGTGCAGAGAGAGAAGATGTACTCTTATAATCTAGGCGTAGATTTAAGGGAAAGGTGAATACTCTTGTGTTATCAAGAGAAATGTTAGATCTCTTTGTATCAAATTTATTAATAAAGCTTTCTCAAGTTCTCTCCTCGTGAACGTAGATCAAGTTTGAAAAGCACCACGTTAAATTGTGTGTTCTTCTTATTATATCTTTTAATATTCATCTTGTGTGCTCGAGGTAATCGATCTCATGGCATGCTTGAGGTCGTCGGTGGGATCTCCGTATCTCCCAACTATTGGTATTATACTAAGTATGATATTCTGAGTTATGCACGCAACAATTGGTATCAAAGCATATTAATTTTGTTACAACAAGATAAAACTTGTTAACAATTTATATGCCAAAGAAACTATTTGATGCTAAATGCACAAGTAAACTAGTAGATTGGGTTAGGAGTTGTTTTCCATTCAATTAGTGGACAGGAAAAGATGTCATGAGCAGATCTCCAGTTTACCACATTTGAATAAGAAATAGAGTTTAACAAAAGTACGTACCATTCTTCTCCCAGTCGATTCCACATCTTGCACAGTGCAGCATATCAAAAGAGAGGTAAGGGAATGGCAACTGTTTTGATGTCAATGAACCAATCATTGCAGGAAGACCCCTCTCAAGAGTAAGTTGAACTTGACTGCCCGAGGACTCATAGTTTGCAATGCACATGGTTAGAAGTTGTTTTGAGAAAAGATGTGCTCCTAAGCTGCCAAAGCCACATCCTATATCTAAGACAGTCCTGACCTGCAACATTATGGCCAAAAATTAACCACAAAATGTTATCAACCTTGGGGAAAAGAAGATAAAATAATAGCCGTGCTTTTAAAGAACTTTTCTGTTTAGTGCCAACAATCAATTCTTTCGACAGAGGGACATGATATGATCTCTGGTAAGTCTAGTTTCAACTTTGAAAATGAACAAAGCAACTTTTGCTTTACTAATGTTATATCTATCAAATTCCGAAAAAAAAAAAAAAAGAACTGAATCAGAATAGTTTATAGATCATATAAACTATTTTTGCAGACGGGGAAAAATGAATATAAAAGGAAAACTTTATAATACCAATTTGGGAGAAATAGTTAGATCCATCACTGTTCAACCAATACATATAAAAGATTTTTTTCCCAACTAATGAAAATATTCTCTAGAATATTTTCACAAAACCCATATAAATGTTACTGATTAGCCAACAGCCGCAGAAGTTCGATTGCAACTTATTGTCTCGCTCAGTTACTAAAATGCTGTTGGAAACCAAATCAAAAGCAAGAAATAGTATCAAGCACAGAATCAGCAATGCAATTTCTTCAAGAAAGAAGTGATATTAACAGTAATGATTCAATTTTGTGGTGGGGGTGGCAAAGCTCTAGAACTGGAAAATCTTTGACTCATTTGGCATTTGTGGTTAGATCGATAAGGACGTAATAATACAGGGGGAAAAAAAGAAGAAGTAAAGAAATGTGGAAAAATGAAAAATAAAAGAAAAGAACAATACAGTAGCAGTTTGAGACATACGGCAATTCAAAGCTAAAAGGCCATGAGCAATAACAAAGAAAATAAAAAATTCTTACAGGAAGGGGAAGTTCCAATGATTTCATAAGAGTGAGAGATAACTTAAATCTAAAAAGCATGAACTGCAGTTCTTTTCACAAAGTGTCAACCCTCTCTAATCATTAATTTCCAAAGAAACATCTTTCACGCCAATAGCTTAAATAAAATATAAATTAGCTTGTAAATAAAGTAACGTTCACAATTAAAAAAGAATCTGGAAGTTAAAGTGCACAAGAAGAAGCTAATTTTGATTGTACAGCCTGCATATCCTCTTTCCTTTCTTCTTATTCTTCTTCTCTTTCACCCTACACTTTGAAGGTGCAAACAAATAAATATAGATACACAACACCCAAATTATACCATACTATTTCCTGTTTCAAATCTAATTTAACTTAAGATGCGCTCACCCCAGCTTCATTGAAGTTAGACTCGTTTCTTAGTCCAACCATCTCTGCTATCTGATGTGAATAGTCTTCTACCCCATCAACCATGAGTGAATCTGACCGGAACGAGATCTGTTCTTCCTCCACCATCATCCTACAATCAATGAAAAACTCGTCTAAATCCACGAATCAAGTATAATTGATGACACCATAAAAAATGGACCAAAATGAGATCCAAATTATACCTCTTGGTCAAGCTCCCGGACGAGAACTCGTGACCAGTGATCTTCACATTCTCCTTCCAAATAAAGTCCCTCCCCGTCGGCCACCTCAGAGGAATCCTATAATTCCTCGGCGGCAGAACCAAACAAGCTGGCTCCTTCTCCAGCCCCCGAACACAGTGACGATCATACTCAATCAACACATCTGCAGACTGCTCTGCTGAGTCCAAACTTTCTGACACATTGTAGTAACAAGGGACATAGTTCTCGTACTCCGGTGGGCAAAATTCCAATTCATTCAATTTGGCTGCCCCAAGGGAGAGCTCTCCTACATCTGCAAGGTCAGCAACGAGCTGTTCTTGAAGCCTTCGGTAGCTTCGGTGAATACCAACTGGCGATGCCGTGGAGATGGACATCGTCCAGTAGAACGAGCATGAGAGGGCAGCAAGGATAATGCCAGCTAGGCAAAGCTTGAGAAGGGCAAGGGTGATGCTCCGCTTGGTTCTCCCAGCTCCCATTGGGCTCGAGATATCGTGCCCGAATCCGTTCCCTGAGAAATCTTTTGGCTTGAAATCTTGATCGAACATATCATGGGCATTAAGGCTAGTGACCTGGCCACCACCGGAGAGCCCCGGTAGAGTGGCCTCCACATTGGGCTATACCAATTGGAGATTCAAGACACACCCAAATTCAACAAATCCTATAATGAACTTGTACTAGTAAGAACAAATTCCAGTTCTTTATTTCTCACTGCATAATTCAAGAAAAGCCCAAATCAATACAAGTAGAAAGACAATAATTGGGGCATCTAAATTTGAAATTCAAGAGAAACCCAAATCAAGAACTACTAGAAATAACTCATGGGAAATAAAGAAGGCCCAATCTTTCAGCACGCACACTGGGGAAGAATAAGGGGAATGGAGAAAATGGTCTCTTTTAATGGAGAATTGAAGAGAGACTAAGCATAGAGAGATCATAAGAGAAGCAATGGGGCAGATTGGCTGCCAGGATAAGAGAAAAGGGGGAAACAGAAGAAGAAGAAACAGTTGCGTTTAATAGGTATGGAGTGGTCCCATCTAAATCACACTACAACTAAAAAGAAAAGAAAAGGTGAAACAAAATTAAAATGGAAGACAACTTTTTATACAAAAGCAATGAGAGAGGAATTTTTAGCTGCCCCAGTTCCAGTTCAGACCAAGTACAGAGTTGAAAGCATTTGGAGCTCTAATGCACAGAGAACAGAATGAAGAACAGAAACAATTCAGCAATTAGGAAAAAAAAAATATGCAAGTGGGTATTGAGCAAAATCTAAGAAATTACCAGAAAATTCCCAACTTGCTCAGAAACAAAACCTCAGGAGCTCAGCATTGCCACTGTTTCAGAGAAGAAGCTCATCCCTTTCCTTTTTCACTGGTTCAGCAATGGGAGCCAAAGGGCAGAAGAGAACAAAATAGGGAGTCTCTCGCTCCTTTACGACTCTCTCTTATGGCAGTAGTTCAATGATTAGCTGCCACAATAGAATCCAAAAAATATTAAATATAAATATAATATAATATTGATATAATAGAAACAAATAAATAATATAAATATATATATAATAAATATTATAAATTTGTTGAATTGATAACGGTCAGATTAATTATGAGACAAAAGTATTTTTTGGGGAGAGAAGCCTCTTTCACAGTTTCCGAGTGTTTTGAGTATATAGAGCCGAGGTATGTGATCACATTCACATTGGTATAATATTGCAAATTTAAAAAGTATTTTAATTAATTTTGATATAATAACAATAAGCAGTTACAGAAATTACACTATTTATGGGGTGGCGGAAGATTTCACGGTTACCAAGTGTACGTGAGATCCGTGGAGCTGAACTCTCGTATGACTCGTGAGACAATATTTATATTTTATATTGATGATGCATTGTGAGTTAGCAAAAAAACAACAAATTTCATGTTTTTTAATATTATAATGGTGAGATGGAGTAATCGTATCTTTTACAGGTGTAGATCCAAACATCATGTGGTAAACTGTCAACTGAATTAAGAGGAGATACAAGAGTAATTAAAATCCCTGGATTTGAGTAATAAATTAGGGAGGCAATGTGGTTAGATTCATTAATGAGATCTTTTTGGAGGCAAAAAGCGACAAGAAATTTGAGGTTAATCTCCTCTTGAATTATTGTTTTGTGTGAGTTTGTGTGTGTGTGTGTGTGTGTGTGTGTGTGTGTGTGGGGGGGGGGGGGGGGGGTGTGTGGACCGTTAGGGTGGAAATGTTGAACCCACACGTCAGCAAGAACATTAGGTGTTAGTCATTTTCGCATTTATGAAAGACGCTAATTTTGATAACATGCATTTTTTGTGATTGGACTTGTCTCCAAGTCCAAGGGGATTTTGACATTTGGACGTTTTTTTTAAGTGACTTGAACCATGTTCTCTAGGATGTGCAACTGTGCAATAAAATCTTAGAATCTAAATATTGTTAAAACTCTTATTTGAATATTAGTTTTCAAAAATATTATATTTGAATATTAGTCTCTCACACCGTGAGGTTCACTTGATATTAATTTTTTACTCGAGGAAGAAATAATACATATAGTTTGTAAAATTATCTTTTATTATATAATCTCTTATTTTTAGATTATTTTTACTAACGTAAAAGTACTTTTGAACTCTAACTCAAGTGGTAACTTATAAATCTAATAACAAGTTCAAGTTTTGATGCAATTTATCTTTTTTGTTACTATACCAGCACCACTCTTCCAAGATATCTTCATGTTTTGAGATTTCAAATATCATTAGCAACCTACAAAACTTTGAAATTGAAAGTTTGTTAACCTGAACAACTAAGGCAGCAAGTGGACTCAAATTTGCAAACATCATTGTCTCCAGGACTCTTAACCTCAAAAGAGCTTTTTGTAGGTTAAACTGAAATCAGTGGTCTTCTCTTTTTGTAAGAGAAAATCAGTGGTCTTCCTATAGAGTAATATCATAGATAAGATCTTAATTATTTAGTTGAAGTAAATTGGCACACATTGACTTATGGATAAGATTTTCTTCATTTGTCAGTAGCCTCAATTGAAGTTGCCAATAGCCTAACTTGGCCCTAGATTTTGTCCCACTTGTCAATTTGCTCAAGTGAGTAGCTAAGAACCTAATCTGGTCTTTTGTGATTGTCTTCTCTGTTATAGGTTTTTTTTTTTTTTAAATTATAAACTGTAGCCTGGTGCAAGCGAGATTTAAATTCTACACTTCTTATCTACTGCTAAAAAGTTTTACAATTGTGCTACAGTAATACTTGATATGTCATAGATTTTAGCTTATCCACTTGAGGCTTAGGGGCAGCAAAGCAAACGGTTTGGGTTTGAATCTGATTTTTATTTATCCGCTTTTTTATTATACCCAATAATCTTTAGAGGTATCCATAATAGTGAGAAGAGAAATTTTGAAAATAAAATTGATAGAGGTATTTTACTGGCTCATTACATAATGAGTGGAGATTCATATGCACATTAACGGATTCAATAGAATTGTAACTAACATATATTTTCTTGTATATGTAAAATAAACTATTCTTTCTCCGAGAAATTAATGTTACATTTCTTATATCCATTCAATATGATATATCAATCTCATTTTTTTTAAAAATGTTGTATTATGCCAAAGTATTAGACTTTCTACACTGATATGTTGATCTTCGATAAAAAAAATATATATATGAGAGGAATCTATAAAAGAAAAAAATAATAACTTTATTTTATTAACTCTAATTTCTCATACAAAATTACTCCCAGTTCTATTTATAGGAATACAAATTCTCTAATCTCCTGCTACTACACAAACTCTAAAACCAAATACTACTACTATTATATAAAAACTCAAATAAATAAAAATTCCTACTGCAATCATGACTTTGGCTTCTAAAGAAAAAGATATGATTTGAAATTCAATTATATTTCCAACAAGATCTAATTCAATAAATTTTCTCTTTAACATATTTGATAATCACTGTTGCAACTAGAAAGTCTAGCATCATGCAACCTAAACAACTCATCTCTACATTCCATCATCCTTTATCCTTGTTAATAACCATATCTTTCTGTTTAAATGTATTTCTTAGCCACTTAATTAAATAGAAGCCTCACATCAAACGAACTAGAGGTACCTTTAGTCACATACTCCTCAAACAAATTCCACGTAGGACAACCGAAAGAAAGCGCACAAAAAAAAAAAAAGAAAAGAAAAAAGAAAAAGAGAAAAAGGAAACAGAAACTAAATAAAACACGAAAAATAATTATATAAAAAGAGTTGCAGCTTTCGAGCGTGTCGGTGGACCACCGCCGCGCTGCTGACGTGGCCGCCAGCAGCGCCCAGCTGCGTTCCCGCGTTGGTCGGGATCCGCGGGCGTCGGTGGCCACGTGAATCGACCTCCCTCCCGCGCAAAATTTCGGCCGTCGGTTTCTCTCGTGGATGCGGCCACGTGATTCAGTTTTCAAAGAAATTACGATGGTGCCTCTTATGGCAATACTGTAAAATGTTTTGGGGACCTTATATTCTGAGGTCACGAGTCAAGAATGAGTGCCAATTCTAATGATTTCATTCACGCACTTTGATCGCATGATGATATTAGTGCGCCTCAGTCTGAGTCTGGATCGAGTTGGGTCAAGTTTGAGCGGATCGTGACGATCAATTCGAGTCACCAATTCGTCAGATTGAGCTCAGCTCTTTGTATTCATGACTCATGAGCATGCCCTAATTAATTATCTTTTTTGCAAATTATTTATGTACTGTTTATGTAATGACAAGTTGTTGTTTGAAGCTTTCATGCCGTTTGTTTCGCGTAAAACTCTGTAATTCGTAAATGACTTACTACCCAGTTACAACTACGGCGTTTGTTTGGACCGTAATTCATAAAAGGCTTACGTAACTCAACTAATACTCACTTGCAACCCAGTTACCACTCACTTACAGCCCAGTTACAGTTAATTTTGTGGTCATACAAATTTGTATTATTTTTTTATATTAATATTAAAATTTTTTAATATTTAACTTTTTTAATATTTATTTGCAGTATTAAAACTTTTAAAATCACCAAATAGTTAATTTTGTGGTCAACTTTTTTACTTACGACTTATACATTACGACAACCAAACACCGCAAAGTACAATACACTTTCCCACTTTACAATTTTATATTACCAACCAAACACCCTAAAATTTACATACATGTAACTCATTTACAATTGTAAAAGACTTTACCAATTACAACTACGAATTACGGCCAGTTACGACAACCAAACAGATTGTTGCACATAATGAGTTGTATGCATATGGAGGGCCAAAGTATATGCTGGCATGGTAGCTAGATTGCTTGGCGAAGCTGATTTAATTCAAAGTCACTTTCCTTTGCTTTTAATTTAATTTAATTAACTATTTTCGTGCTAAGAATAATTTGTATCACTGCCTTGAGTTGAGGATTTTGAAGTTGCCCTTCGAGTGATCCACAAAGAGAATCACTGCACATTGATGTATTTATGAGAAAGGTACCTATTGTACGTATGTACCATTCGAAAATATACAAAAGATTGATTCTCTCATCTCCATTAATTCTGTATTTATAAAAGTTGTATATTTTTTATGAAGAAAAGGGGCATTTTGCTCATATAAGACTCTCAAAGTAAGCATAATTTGGTATTACATTTCTGAATACAAATAGTTTGAAACTAATCTTCCGAATTAATTCTATTAGTTGTTTGAAATTAAATTTCTAAATTCCTTAAGTTATTAAAAGATAAATCCCGAATGACGTTTGCTTTCAAATTTAAAATTTAAAGATGGTAACATCGAAATAGACCTAATTTTGCCAAGCAGCTGCATCAGGATCTAAGCATACATCGTTTATTATTTATTTATTTGTTTTTTTTGTAATTAAATTCACTGACGACATCAGAGAATGAAATGTCCGCACGCGACAGAGTTCGAACTTGAAATCATGAGAAACTTGGAGCTCTAACCGGCGCAGGCCTAGGCAACATCATATCTGTTTGTTTGAACGTAGAGAGAGATTGATTGCATGATCTCCATGCATGCTGGAGGAGAGAATAATAATAATGAAATAATATTGAAGCTGATGTACGTTTGAAAATAAGGAAATAATTAATAGGAAAATGGTATGATGCATTGTACCGTGTAAAAATTATTTATTTATTTATTTATCAGTAAATATGTGAAACTTTGTTTTTTTTATACCCACAATAGCTCAAAAATATATGGGTATGTAACTCGGAAGCATACAGGGTTTTTCAGAATATGGCTTATTCCTCGAAAATCTACTTTGAAAGTACATACGGTGTTTTAGAAAATTTCTATACTTGTATAAATGAGACGGCTTTTTAAAAATTTTATATTTATTAACTAGTCATATAAAGAAAAGCATATGTGACATGTATATGTGTATGTATTAATATATTTTAAAATTATCTGCAACACTTGATGCCTTTGATTAATTGCAATTTTCCCTAAATTAAAATTAGCTATAGAATTAATAATATAACTCTCACTCTCAGTGTGTTTGATTTGTTGCTATCGATCCATCATCTCATCATGTTTCCTTGAAACCAATTCTCCTCAAAAGGTACTTTGTTAGGGAAAACACACAATTCTAATATAAAGAATTGAATCTTTCTTCTCACAGCTGATGTGGGACTATCTCCTAACACCCGCCTATAGTCTCAAGAGAGGCTTAAACTTACAGGGCTTTTGTAGCACCCCGTTCCCGGGATACGTACTTAGAGACGTGTCCCAATTTTTTTCGACCATTTTGTTTCAATTTTCTTCCAGTAATTGTTTTTGGATTGTGATTGCTCATGTTATTTTGTATCGGATCTGGATTCTCAGACCTAGAGTCAGCCCTGACCCGGATCAGGAACCCGATACCGGCATGCTGCCTGATTTGACCTTTCTGATAGTTCGATTTGACCGATTTCAGTTTCAAACACTGATTTATGATATTTTAGATTTTTCATGATTTTCTAAAATTTTTCAGAGTTATTCTGCAAAATCTTCAAAACCGGTGCCGATCAGCATCGCTGACCGATTCCCGAATTTTTAGTTTTCAAATGGAATTGAATTTTTAAAAATGACTTTCACATTACTTCTTAGAATTTTATTTTTTATCTAAATACATTTTTTGGGATTTTTCTAAATTTATCAAAATTTGACCGATTCGGTGTTGACTGGTATCGCCAGAAGATTCCAGAATTTTTAATTTGCAAAATAAATTGAATTTCTCAAATCCGATTTCATCGGACATCTTAAAATAATATTTTCTATTTTTGAGAATTTTTTGGAACGTTTCTGAAATAGTTAAATTTTACTCTATTAAAATAATAATGTTATTTACCGTTCTTTTCTTTTCTTTCTTTTTCCTTCTTCACTCCTCTACTTTATACTCCCAAAATATTTTATTAATTTAATTATTTAATAATATATTTATTTATTATTTTTTTTCTTATTTTTCTCCTTTTTCTTATTTCCCCTTTTTCCTTTCCCTTCTTTTCCTTCTTTTTTCTTCTTTTCTCTTTCTTCTCCATGCCCTGCTCCCCCACACCATGCCGACCCACTCCCTGCAGCCCTGGCAGCTTGAAAACAGCAGCACCCCCTCCATCACCCCCATTCCTCTTTCATTCCATCCCTCTCCTTATTCTTCTTTTAATTTCTTTCCCTTCTTCCCTTCTCCTTCCTTATCTTCTCCATTTCATTTCTCCAAGCCAACACCTTCACCCTTCCTCAACCGCACCTCTACCACCAAGGCCGCCGCCACCAGTGCCCCTAGCCGCCGCCGTCGCCGCCGCTGCACCCCCCACCTCCCCACTTCCCTTCCCTACTTCTATCATCCCCAAATTCCCTCTCCATTTCTCCAATTTCAACAAAACCCATCCCTTCTTCTTCCTCTTCTTCTCCAAAATTTACCACCAAGTCCAATTCCACCACTCCAACCATTCCACCATCATCTCCTCCTCCTCCTCCAACTTCCCACCACCACCAACAACTACCACAACCACCATCTATCACTATCACCAGCTACATCATCAAAACCAAACTCCAAACTCTAACTCCACCCAACATTTCCTCCCTCCCCAGGCTAGGCGGGCCTCCCCCCACCTCCGGCGCCGCCGCCGCCGACCACCTCTCCTTCTTCATTCCTTTCTTTCTTTCTTTTATTTCTTTCCTTTTTCTCCCTTTCCACTTCTATCCCCTCTCTAATCCTCTAATTATCTTTTCATATTTTTCAACATATCCTCTCCTTTATTTCTTTATTTTTCCTCTTTTAAACATATCCTACAACACTCTCTTTCTCTCTCACACCTATAACTCTCTCTCTCTCTCTCTCTCCTCTCTCATTCTCTCTCTAATATATATATATATATATATATATATATATATATATATATATATATATATTATGGGCTAGTAGTATGTTCGCACGTGTTAGCGGAGTTCCCGGATTTTTCTCGGTATTGCGTTTCGATCTTTAGGCGAATGCTTTGTATTATACTTAGTAACTGCTACTCTAGTGTTTATAGCATGATATATTGATATGTGGATATCTTATTATTACCGTAATATGCCTAACAATTGCTACTATAGTTTTTAGTACATGATACCTCGCTATACGAGTTAATATATGATGTTATACTCTGTATTCACACCAACACTTGACATGTTATATTTGACACCTGATTCACGACACTTGATATCTGACACCGGCACTTGACATGTTATACTTGACACCTGATCCACGACGCATGATATCTGATGCCGGCACTTGACATGTTATACTTGACACCTGATCCACGACACGTGATATCTGACACCGACACTTGACATGTTATACTTGACACCTGGTCTCTGACACGTGATATCTGATACTGGTACTTGACATGTTATACTTGACACCTGATATATGACACTTGACATTGACATGTTTTCACATGGTACTAGAACATTTGACCTGATATTGTGACACCTGAGTGGATACTATTACACCTGACACCTGTACTACATTGCATATTCATGACTATCACTTTTACGGGGACTTGACATGATTATTATATTGTTACCAGATATTTGCTACTTCTGAACTCTTGTGCTCCTGAACTCCTATATACTTGAACCTCTGAAACAAGGAGACTCCTGACATTATGCTCCTAATATATTATACTCTTGTTGATCCTCGTAATAGGATAAACATGGATATTGGACTTTTGCGAATACCCTGTGGACATTATCATTAGACAATCTGTAATAATTAAACAACTTACACTGGGACGGAGGAAATTGATGGGTACCGATATACCTTCTGTGTTTGTGGTGGCCATACAAATGTTGTACAACTAATTCCTGGGATTCGATCTGGAGGCCACCAGGCGCTTCCATGGGGTGTACTGGCACCCCTACTCCCCTGGTTGCCTGCTGGGTGTGCCGTAATCCCCTGGATATATTCTTGTAGGGAGTGGTGACACTTTATTCCTGTTTGGGCGTATATTAAGTCCTACGGGCATATAGTAAGTCCCGGTACCTAGCGGTACGTTCCGGCTCAGTACCGGATACTCCTGGACCGTTGTCCCGGGCATGCACGGGACCCACTCTAAACATGGTTCATCGATCCCCATCAGTTTTTAATAACCAACCTAGTTCGACTTGTATGCGGAGGTATATGGTATGGGCCATATACCGAAACATACAAATTGAACGAGTCTTAATAATAATTTGATAATTGACTTTATCAATTCTATTTTCATTTCTATATTTACTATTTATTGTAGTTATTCCATGCTTGCTGATATGAGTGCTTAACACTTAACCTGCTACACTTACTTCTGTTTCATGCCACATAAATTCTACTGTCATTTTCATATTTCACTATTTATAGTGATTATTTCATGCTTGTTGATTTGAGTACATAATGCTTGACCTGATGTACAACTATGAGTTCTTATCTTTTGTACCTTGTACAGTCTACTTTTATACTTCCTGGTGAGGTAATATTTATGTAATATTATGTCACAAACTATGATGACTGAGTACTTGTACTTTTGTGTTAGAATGTATATTATCACGTATTTTTCACACTCTGATTCCTGTATTGTATTGATACTTAGCGTACATATGTGAAGGTACCATCGCCCTGCGTATGTACGTCATAGTAGTGTCTCCGTATCCGTGGGATCGGGGTGCTACAGGTTAGTATCAGAGCCTAGACTCTCACACCTTCAGTACAGCCAGTCAGCAGATTAATATTGGATTAATTTGCAACCGGGTCACACAAGTTATTACTATACATTCCAATCACAAGTACGAAGTTATCTATTCTTTCCTTGAAATTCATCCCTTAGTTTCTGAAACCTCATGCAGTTCTTTATTTCCGCCATCTTTTCAGCCGACTTGAATATGGATAGACGGGGGACACGTAACGGTCCTGGCACTTCCCGTGACGGTTCTAACGGGGAGAACGACATGATGAGGATACTTCAGGGGATGATAAATATCCAGCAGTAGCAAACAGAGCTCTTGCGATAAGGATTGTTGACTGCACCCCGGGAGCAGAGGCCGGGTACTGTGTCGGATTTCAGGAGGTTATAGCCGGTAGTCTTTTCGGGCACTGAGAAGCCCTTGGATGTAGAGATGTGGCTGATTAACATGACCGATCTTCTGAAGGCGGCCAGAATTTCTAATGAGAACCAGGTGGAAGTGGCCAAGATCCAGTTGAACGATGTGGCAAGGACCTAGTGGCTAGCTGAAAAGGCGAGGCTAGAGAAGCCCATCTCTTCGGACCAGTATTCGAAGGGCTTCTATGAGAGGTTTTTCCCCACAACAGCTCAGAAGGAGATAGAGGAGCAGTTTATTAGGCTGCAGCAGTGGAATCGTTCAGTGGATGGGTATGCTACTGAATTCCTGAGACTTAGTCGGTTTGCACCATATATGGTGGCCGACGAGGAGAAGAGAGCTAGCAGGTTTTAGTAAGGATTGAGGGTGGATATCCAGATGTTACTTATACCTCATCAGCTGAATACATACTCCCAAGTTCTTTCTATAGCTCGTGATGTGGAGCAGGGATTGGAAAAGAAGAAAAGAAGCGAGCTGCAGCACAAACCTATGAAGCGCCAATTCTAGCAGGTGAACAAAGGGAATCCAGTCAGATCTATTGGTGCCCCAGTAGCCAAGCGACCGTTTCAGCCTTCTCCTCAGCAGCTTGTGTGTGTATATTGTCAAAAGCCCGGACACAATCAACGCAACTGCCCTATGGCTAATGGAATGTGTTTGGCATGCGGATCTGGCGACCACTCAGTGGGTGATTGTCCATTCAAGAAGACAGGGAATGCAACTCCAACACCACCAGCACTTCCAGCTCGAGTGGCACCACCAACATTTCCAGCATGCGGCACCATCGATGAGGAGGAATCCAGGGCCTGTAGGCAGAGGAGCTCCACTTCCTCCCCAGCGTCCGACTCTAGGTCAGGTTCAGATGGGACCCAGGACTGGAGTAGGCCGCTGGAGAGGTCAGGCCTACAACTTGACAGCCGAGGAAGCTGAGGCATCGGGAGAAGTAGTGGCAGATACAATCTTGGTCCACTCAATTCCCGTCTTATCACTCTTTGACTCCGTTGCATCACATTTGTAACACCCCGCTCCCGGAATACGTACTTAGTTGCGTATTCAGATTTTTCGATCATACTTTTCGAATTACTTCCTGTATTTATTTTGTATTATTAATTATTTATATGATCGTTTTGCTTTGGCTCCGGATTCATGAACTCGGAGTCAGCCCTAGTCTGAACCAGGGACCCGATCTTATGGTATTACTCGATTTAGTCTTTCTGCTATTCAGATTTGACCGATTTCAGTTTCAAATATTGTTTTCTAATATTTTAGATTTTCTATGATTTTCTGAAATTTTCCTAAATTAAATTGAAAATCTTCAAAACCGGTATCGACGGTTGACTTCCGGATTTTTAATTTAAAAATGGGATTTTATTTCTGAAAATCGATTTCGTATTATTCCTCAGGATAATGTTTTCTACCTCTGGGTATTTTTGGGGATTTTTCTGGAAGGTCAATATTTCCCAACCTTATTATAATAATATTATTTTTTTAATCTTCTTTTTTCTCTTTTTCTTTCTTTCTTTCCTTTTCTTTTTCTTTCCACCGACTTCACCAACGCCACCTCACCCCCTTCATTAATTCCCTCTCCCATCCATCTCTCCATCCATCACTCTCCTTTTCTTTTTCTTTTTCTTTTCTTTTTTCTTTTTCCTTCTTCTCTTCTTCTCTTTTCTCTTCTTCTTCTTCTTCTTCTTCTTCTTCTCCATTTTGTGGCCGACGCCCAACCGGCCATCTCCGGTGCTCCGGCGTCCACCTCCGGCCACGACGCCGGCGAGGAGACCCCCAACTCCGGCGGCCAAGCCCCCTCTCCTTCATCTCCAACAACACACCATCTCCTTCCTCCTCAAAATCACCACCATTTCTACCTTCTTCTTATCTTTCTTCTTCTTCTTCAAATTAGCCACCACCACCACCATCTTCTCCACCCAAACACCACCTACAACACCATACTCCTCCTCTTCCTCCTATCTCCTTCAATTCCTCCACCACCACCTCAAATCACCACCAAAATCACCATCTCCACCACTACCACAACTCTTCTCCATCACCAACCCAAACCCCTCTCCTATTTTTCCCCCTCTTCTTTGGGGTGGCCGGCGCCACCCCGGGCCAGGGCGCCGCCGGCGACTGTGGGCGGCCAGGGGGCCCACCTGGCCCCCCTTTGCGTGAGCTGAGAGCCCCCATCTTTCTTTTTCTCCTTCTCTCTTTCTCACTTCTCTCTCCCCCCTCCTTTGTTGAGCGCCGCCGGCGGCCAAGACCGCCGCCGGCCAGGTCCCTGGCCGGCAGAAGGCCGGCCAGGTCCCCCTCCCGTGGGCCCTCCTTGCGTAGGGGTTGCGTGAGCAGCCTCAGCTCTCTCTCCATCTCTCTCTCTCCTCTCTCTTTCTCTCTCTAGTTCTCTCTTTCTCTCTTTCTCTCTTCTCTCTCCTCTTCTCTTTCTCTCTCTAAATATATATATATATATTTTATTATATGGCGCGTACGCGAGTTCCCGGGATTTCTGAGTTTTCGGCTTTTTCGGAGATTTAGGCGAGTGTCCTCGCTTCCATTCGGTTTTCCCCGCTTCGTCGGGTCAACTTATATTTTCATTATGTATAACTTAACAACTGATGTGTTATCATTTACCATGCTACTACTAGACACCTGCTCCTGTATATTATCTCTTATCACTTGTTCCTTATTATGACATGACTTATTACTTGTCACCTGCCTGATCACTTGTCATTGACATGTTGAGACCTGATACCTGTTATAATTAACTCTCTACTCATGATTATAACATTATGGGAATGTAGTACCTGATCTCTTGTTATGTACTCCAGTTATGCCTGTTATGAACTCCCGTTATGCTTGTTATGTATTCCTGTTATGACCAGTTATGATCCTACTCATTCCCGTAATCTGATAATATTGTTAATAAGTTATAAAAAGGATAACTTGCACGGGGAATGGGAGGAAGTGATGGATGCCGATATGATGCCTTGCTTATAGTAATGGAATACAAAACTGACGATTCGTGTTAGGGGGATTTCAGGCCCCCAGAAGATGCGTGTTAGGGGGATTTAAGGCCCCCAATGGCTGTGTCCCGGGCGGACGGGAACTACTATAAGTATGAGCTATCAGTTCTTCATCAGCTTCCAATAACCAACCTCGACTTACTTATATATGGATGTATGTGTGTTGAGATGTACACCATGACACATACCTAGATATATGGGTCGGACGAGTAATAATAATAATAATAAAAGATGCCAGCTATGAATCTATAGTATGCCTTACCATGTTTGCTTGTATCAGATTTTACTTTGGATTTTCGGTTTTATGATCATTATACTATACCTGTTCACATCCTGCCTTCTACTTGTATTCTATCCCGCATGTCTCCTGCTCTTATCTGATCATATTATGAGTCTTCCCTGCTTGATATCATATGTTGTATATCTAGTTGCTCCTGCATGCTTGTGCTCACGACACGATTTTCAATGCATATTTATGACTTGGATTTATCGATACACATGTGCTTATCTCAGCACGCCATCTGGCTTTCGCATCACCACTCGCCGGGGAGTTCTGACTCCTCTGGATCCTCATCTCCAGGTTTTGGAGATTGGAGCGTGTGGATTCTCCCAGTTGCTGATCAGAGTGGCGCAGCAGTAGCGTGGATCCCCAGCAGACCGTCCAGAGCCTCATCCTTTCAGGCCCCCTTGTTCCGCTCTAGAGTTCTCCTGTTATGACTCTGAGCCTCCTTTTGTACTATTCATACTTGTACATCTCTTTGTATTCTCGCATTTGCGCCTATTGGTGATGTAATATTTGTCACATCTGGTGATAACTTTGTAATATGTTGGAATGTATAATGCACCACGTGCTTCCGTACTCTGATTCTTGCCTGTACTGGTGCTTAGCGTATATACGTGAGGGTATTCTGACCTGCGTATATACGTCGCAGTGACGTCTCCGTACCCGCGGGATCGGAGCGTTACAACATTACTTCTTATCCAATAGATTTACTGCTTTGCATTCTATACCCCTAGTATGTATGGGTGACCAGTGAGAAATTAGCATGGGAAATGGGGTAGTCATTACTAACAGAATTTGCAAAGCGTGCACTGTGGAGTTATGTGATAGAAAGTTGGAAGCTGACATGTTCGTACTCGACAATGGAGGGTACGATGTGATCCTAAGCATGACTTGGCGTAGCAAGTATCATGCAGTGATCGACTGTCGGAATAAGAAGGTGATCTTTAGAATTTCACACCAACCGGAGTTTCAGTTCATTGGAGAGCGCAAGTCCCTTGGAAGGAGGATCAACTGGATTGTGCCACTGCTGAAGATAAGAGAAGACGGTGTCAGTGTGGAATGAATTCCTGGATGTATTTGAGGAGATATCAGGACTTCCACCTGACAGAGTTATGGAGTTCTCTATTGACATTATTTCAGGAGCGACTCCCATCTCTAAAGCACCGTACCGGATGACACCAACAGAATTGGCTATAATGAAGGAACAACTGCAGGAGTATTCGAGTAAGAGTCTAATTAGACCGAGTACTTCACCTTGGGGAGCACAAGTGTTGTTGGCAAACAAGAAAGATGGTGGCAAGAGATTGTGTATTGATTACAGAGAATTGAACAAAGTCACCATTAAGAACAAATACCCTTTGCCGAGGATCGATGATCTCTTTGATCAACTTCATGGGGCCCAAGTATTCTCAAAGTTAGATCTGCAGTCAGGGTACCATCAGTTGAAGGTGAAGAAAGAAGACATCCAGAAGATGGCATTTAGGACTCGCTATGGTCATTACGAGTTCCTGGTTATGCCCTTTGGAGTAACAAATGCTCCAGCAGTTTTTATGAACTTGATGAATAGAATCTTCTCACCCTATTTGGATAAGTTTGTATCGGTGTTCATTGATGATATTTTGGTCTATTTCACGAATGGAGAGGAGCATGTAGAACATCGTTGTGCTACAGACGCTCCGACTTGAGCAGCTTCATGCTAAACTTAGTAAGTGTGAATTGTGGCTGGAGAGTATAACATTCTTGGGCCATATTGTTTCTAAGGAAGGAATCTCAGTAGATCCCAACAAGATTCAGGCAGTGAAGGTTGACCAACTCCAAAGTCAGCAACAAAGATTAGGAGCTTTATCAGATTAGCTAGGTATTATCGAAGGTTCGTGCAGGACTTCTCTAAAATTGCAGCTCCTTTGACCAAGCTTACCAGGAAGGGAGAGAAGTATGTATGGACTGAGGAGTGTGCGTCTGCTTTTGAGGAGTTGAAGAACAAGTTAATTTCAGCTCCAATCTTGAAGACACCCTAGGGACAGGAGGAATGGTCATATACAGTAATGCATCAGGAAAGGGTCTTAGATGTGTATTGATGCAGTATAGATATGTGATAACTTATGCATCCAGGCAATTAAAATCACATGAGAAAAACTACCCAACGCATGATCTAGAGCTGATAGCTGTGATCTTTGCATTGAAGATATGGAGCCATTACTTACTGGGTGACCGAGTGTTAATTTACACCGATCACAAAAGTTTGAAATACATTTTCACCCAGAAGGAATTGAACATGAGGCAGAGGCGATGGCTCGAGTTGATGGCAGATTATGATATAGATATGCAGTACCATCCTGGAAAGGTTACTGTGATACCTGATGCCCTGAGTAGGAGACCTGAAGCCAACATGGTAGTGCTGCTCACTCAGTAAGAGGAGTCACTCAAGGAGATGAGGCGACTAGACTTGATGGTGATTCGGAGGGTCAGTGGGTCCGTGCAGTTGATGGCATTTCAGATCCAACTGACATTGATGGAAGAAATCAAAAAAGCACAAAAAGAAAATCTCAGATTGTTGAAGTTCAGGGAGCAAGTGGAAGCGGGGTTGAGGTCAGATGTTCACATACATCCTGATAGTGCACTCTATTTTAGGAACAGAATTTGTGTGCCTCAGGGAGATTAGACAGAAGATCTTAACCGAGGCCCACAACTCAGCTTACTCTATACACCCTGGAGGAACAAAAATGTATCAGGATCTGAAGCAACATTTCTGATAGAATGCGAAGAAGAGAGAGATCACACAATATGTGTCGAAGTTTCTAGTGTGTCAGCAAGTGAAGGCAGAACACAAGAGACCAGCTGGATTACTTCAGCCTTTGCCAATACCAGAATGGAAGTGGGAGCATGTTATAATGGATTTTGTCACCGCTCTACCCCGCAGTTCAAGGGGGAACAATGCAGTATGGGTAGTTGTTGATCGTCTTACTAAGTCAGCACATTTCATACCATTCAAAATGGGACAATCTACAGAGCTTCTGGCAGATAAGTACATGAGAGAAATAGTTCAACTGCATGAAGTTCCAGTTAGTATCGTGTCAGACAGAGACACGAGGTTCAGATCTCGCTTCTGTGAGAGCCTTCAAGAGAGTCTGAGGACCCGTCTGAAGTTTAGCACATCTTATCATTCGGAGACAAACGGGCAGTCCGAACGGACCATACAGACCCTAGAAGACATGTTGAGGGCATGTATGATAGACTTTAAGGGATCGTTGGAAGACCATCTACATTTGGCAGAGTTTTCCTACAATAACAACTATCAGACAAACATCAAGATGGCTCCGTTCGAAGCCTTATACGACAGGAGATGCAGATCACCATTGTGTTGGGATGAAGTTGTTGAGAAAAGACATTTGGGGCCGGATGTGATAGTACAAGTAGTGGACAAGATCAGAACCATCCAAGAGCACCTTCGTGCAGCACAAGACATGCAAAAGAATTGGATAGATTCTAATATAAGACCGTTGGAGTTTCAGGTGGAAGAACATGTGTTCCTTTTGACTTCAAGGTTTTATACCAAGGTGCATTTCTTTTGCGTTGTAGCTCAGTTGATGCCCCCGAGCTTGAGCCTGAGGTTTTTTCTTCGAGCACAAGGTTCTTCTTTGTCACGACTCTTAAACTATTAGCCAGAGATTCCTTCCTATTGACCTTCGAGCATTCAGCTCGACGCTCTTTTCTGCTTGAGTCATGACTCAATTGATGCCCTTGAGTTTGATCTCGAGGTAGTTCCTTTGAGCTTAAGGCTCTTCGTCATCGTGTCCTTCAAGTTTTCATCCCGAGGTTCTTTTCTGTTGACCTTCGAGTATTTAGCCTGAGGTTCTTTTCTATTGACCTTCAATCATTCAACTCGAGGTTCTTTTCTGCTTGAGTCGTGGCTCAATTGTTGTCCTCGAGTTTTAGCTCGGGACAATTCCTTTGAGCTCAACGCCTTCTTCGTGGTGATCTTTACGCTTTTAGCCTGAAAAATTTTTTTTTTCTGTTGACCTTCGAGCATTCAGCTCGATGTTCTTTTCTGTTTACCTTCGAGCATTCAGCCTGAGATTCTTTTCTGTTGACATTCGATCCTTCAGTTCGGGGTTTTTTTTGTTGACCTTCGAGCATTCAACCCAGTGGTGGAGGGAGGGGGTCACAAGTTTAATCCTAAATTCTTATTGCTCGTTTTTTATAAAAATAAAGTCTATATTATGTTTGCATATAAATGTGAAATATAGTTTCTAATATTTATTTAGATTAGTAAATAGGCTTAAAAAACTCAAAACCTGGTTTAGACTTGCTGAGAGCTTACTCGAGCAGATTTTAACAAATCAAGCTTGAAAATTTTTAAACTCATTTAAATAATTGAATGAGCATGAATGATTTAAAACTCAGATCATTTTACTTGTTTAGTAGCCTTGTACCCAATAACACACTCTCTCTCTCTCTCAAACTCCAGCCTCACTCATTCTCTCAAAAAAAAAAAAAAAATCGTATGGAGGTTGAGAGTTTATTCTCTCTCTTAAAAAGAAAATTATTATTATTATTGTTAATGTCACTTACAGTGTTTATATTGTTTAATATCACTTTGCTTTTGCATATAGTTAATTTTAAATATTGAAAATATATTTTTAAAAGAAGAAGTAAGAAAGTGACCCCTTTGATCAAAATCCTTGCTACACCACTGATTCAGCCCAAGTTTGTTTTCTGTTGATCTTCGAGCATTCAGTCCGAGGTTCTTTTCTTTTTGACTCGTGGCTCAGTTGTTGTCCCCGAGTTTGAGCTCGATGTAGTTCCTTTGAGCTCAAGGCTCTTTTTTGTCATGACCTAGCTCGAGGTTCTTTTCTCTTGACCTTGGAGCATTCAGCCTGAGATTGTTGTTTGCTTGAGCTCGATGTATTTCCTTTGAGCTCAGGGCACTCTCTTCGTTGTGGCCTTCAAGTTTTTAGCCTGTGGTCTATTTCAAAATCATATTAGCCCGTGCATTGCACGTGCCAAAAAGCATGAATAACGAAGCAGAGCCAACCTCAGCTCACGCAATCACTTGACAAGTTGGCTTGACGACGATTTGAACGAAATCAATCTACCTGAAGCCTTTTACTTAATTTTAGTTAGCTTAGACTTTCAAACGAGTCAAGCTTTTTAACTCAATTCAGACGGGCTTAAATTATCGAACGGGTCTGAACGAGTTTTTACGTGACTGATCTGATCCTGCAGCTTTTCAACTCTACAGACAGCTAGCCCTGAGGCTGACTTGGCTTCGCTTCTAAGGAGAGAGAGCGAGTTAAGTGCCGCACGGGTTCGAGTGGTTCGAAGTCAAAAGAATCCACCTGTGACATGCAGGCACGCAGGCAAGGCAGCATTCAACTGAACATGGAGATGCAGAGAAGTACTCAAATCAATTTTTATGTACATTTCATGTCTTTTTGGTTGTACCTATTTGAAGAAGGACTTTGTCGAAACTTGTTAAATTTGAGTGTTCTCTTTTTTTTTTTCTCTTTTTTTTTCACTTGTTCGTGTGATTGGTGACTATTTTTGACGTTGCCGTTCTCTATTGCTGAGATTTCAACACTAATTGCCTGGGTCTTCTTGCTTGTGTGACCTAAGGTTTACTGAGAAGGATTGGTTACACTGAATAAAACAAGTGACATGCATGATAAGATCAAAGAATGATCAACTCCGACAATTTCCAGGGCCATGTTACTTGCTAGGTCTCTTTTTGGACAAGGATGGTTCAAATAATATGTGAAATATACTAGAATGAATCAAAGTTGTGGAGAATTAGACTTTGACTAATTCAAGGAATGAGCTATCATGATCTTTAATTATAAGCTACATTACTAGTCAAATATACTAACATGGCTCATCATTTTCTTCCTTCCTTTCTTTCTTTTTGAATGTTTTATAGCCAATAAATGAAATAATTAAATCTAAATCAAAAAATAATCAAGTGTGTTTAGTCTAAATCAAACAACACCCTTCAAATATAATTGTAACTATTTTTTAAAAAATTACATATGTACCATGGATCATTGCTTTTCAGAGGGTAGCAGTGATATTTCTTTTCATTTGGATTGGTTTGGATGTTTTAAATAAAAAAATTTACATTTTTATTGTACTTTGTGTGTGTGTGTGTGTGTGTTAATAGTTACAAAGTTACAAGAATTAGGATCTTAAAGAATCTGAATATTTATTGGTTTATATTGAAATAGGAAACATAACTACATGTCCCGTGTCTAGACAAGAAAATCATGAAATTTGAAATTTTTATTCAAAATAAAAAGTTATAAAATCATGATTTTTTAATATTCCTAGATTTTTTTTTTTAAAAGTATCCAAATACATATGTTAATGATTTTGTTAGCCATCCAAACACACACTTAATTGGTAGGCGAACTAACACTCATAATGACAAATTATGTTCACTGTCTAAACTTTAGTAGGGGCCTATTTGTTTCGTTGCAAAACGTCGCAAGTCGTAAGTCGTAAAATGAGAATAAAAAAAGTGAACTTTAGCAGAGAAAATATATTATGTTTTACGGTATTTGGTTGATAAAGTGAAGTGTAAATGGAAAAGTATATTGTATTTTATGGTGTTTAGTTGATAAAGTGAAAGTACAAATGATAAAGTATATTGTGTTTTACGGTGTTCGGTTAGTAATGTAAAAGTGTAAGTGGAAAAGTTGGCCACAAAATTAACTGTAGCAATGATTTAAATATTATAAATACTATTAAATTAAATATACTATTGCAAATTAAATTGTATTAATAAATTTGAGATAAAAACTTAATAATCTTAATATTTTATTTATAACAATAATATTAATAAAATATTAGTATAAATAGTAAAATATTACTAAAATATTAACTAAATAAATAATATAAAATTTTAAGAAAATTTAAAGAACATTAATAAAATTTTAAGAATACTAATAAAATATAAATATTAAAAAATCTTAGAAAAATAATAAAATATAGTTATAATATTATAATATTAAAAATACTTGAAAATTATTATAATATAATTTTTTTATAATATTATTGTAATATTATAGAAATATAAAATTAACAAAGTAAAATATAATTATAATTTAATAATAAATTATCATTATAGTATTATTATACTGAATTATTATTACAATATTAACATAATAAAATATATTATGATATTAATAAAGTAATTTTTATATTAAAAAATAAATAATTAAATATATAGTAATTTTATATTAAAGTATAATATTGTTATATTAATAAAATATTAACTCTAAATAAAATAATAAAAAATGGAATAAGTATTAATAAAATAATAAAGTATTAAATAAAAATATTAAATAAAAACAGTAAAATATTAAATATTAAAACAATATTAAAAACAATAAAAAAATTAAAGATTAAAAATATAAAATAATTAAATAAGAAATTGAACACTATTTAAAATATTAAATATTTAATAATATTAAATTATATATTGATTATCAAGTAACTGTTTTGAACTGTAAGTGTACTATAAGTGAGAGTTACATGACCACAAAATTAACTGTAGCAACTACAAGTGAGAAAATATGAGTGTAAAAATGAGATTTACATGACCACAAATTTAATTGTAGCAACTGCAAGTGGGAAAAAGAAGAGTTGCATTTTGCAACTTATTTTTCAACGAAACAAACAACGAAAAATGGAAAAAAAAATTTTACGACTTGCATTTTGCGGCGTTTTGCGGCGAAACAAACGCACCCTAGATCAAATAACTAACTATATTAATTTTTAAAGTGTGTGACTAATTTAAAAAAACAGGAAATTGAGTTTTGGTGGCGGGGGGTGGGGGGTGGGGGGGACTTTGACAAGGACACCTAATGTCACACCATCACAGGCTGTTAGGCTAATTTGGCCAGAATCCCTTGTATGTCAACAAGATGCACCTTTCAACTGTCAACACCACTAATTTGGTGGGTTGGCTAAGCAAGTGGTCTTAATTCTAACTATTTAATTTAATACAAAATGAAATTATAATTGTATTGGAAATTTATTTAATAATTGGCCGACACGATCTACGACCATGGAGATCTCTCTCTCTCTCTCTTACTCATGTCAACTTAAACTCTTTTGCATTTTAGGTGTACTTTGCTTTACAGTTAATTATTATGATAAAGAAATTTCTAATACTTCCCCCCCTTTTTTCTCTTAGCATTTAAGTGGCATTCTCAGCATGTTACTTTGTAATTTATCAAATGGTTGTGTTTAGGGTTGCAAATGGATATTTGAAATATTTGAATTAAGTATTTTTTTTTCTTTTCTCTAACCGTAAATCTCACATTAAGATTTTCATGGAACATAATGTTACAGATTTCGCATCAAATTTACCGACAAATAGAAATAAATATTACTTATGTCATTGTTACAAATTTAATTGCCAAAAAAAAATAATCATAAATTATAGTTAACAAGATTAATGTGCTAATGGATTAGTTAAGAGAAGACAAATGAAGGTTCCCTTTGATAAGGAATCCTCTGCACACCAACCCAGACTGTTCAAAAGCAATATCAGTTCCAATGTCACCATCTTTTTCATCCATCCCCACTTCATTAGGATAACTAATTCTAGGGATTGGGTATGATCCCACTAATAACCTAATCATAGCCTGAGTGCGATCTAAACAGTAGACTGATGTCTAAAAATTTGCATTAAGATTAAGAATTTTTTGAAAAAAAATTGATGGGCCCTGGCCCTCAATTAAGCCAGAATGTTTTATCTTCTCTCTTCTAATAACAATCTCTATGAGTTTACAGTTTTGTTGGTACAAGTTTTATTACACCTCAAATGTTTCTCATGTGCTTCAATGAATGAGCTCTCAAGGGGCCAAAACCACCTAGGTCTTCAAATGAAATCCCTTTGTTATGCTTTCAATCATCAGTGTTGCTCATTTTTCACAATAATCTACCGCGTCAATTTTTATTATTTATAACCAACATTAACTCCTCCTGTTTTTATTAAAGACTACCCTCTGTTAGCCAAATGAGACCAAGTTTTCTTGCAATATTACTCTCATAAAGTAAAGTTTGGAATTGGAAGTTCAAAGAGCATCATGCCTGTTAATGCTTAAAATTGTGCAGTCCATGGTGGTTCCAATTATTTAGCCTTTTGTTTTTTCCCCATATTTTCCACTGATAAATTTACTTCAAGAAACTTTATATTGATTTTACATGAAGTCTATGATTGCCATCACAATAAGCTTTCCCTGTGGAAAAAGGCATCAGAGACAAGAATAACAGGAACACACATGGTTCATTGAATGAGAGGCCAGCTAACCCAGCAAACTAGAACATTTAGATTGTGGGAGCCCACAGGAATTCAAATGAATGAGAAATTCCTGGGAACAGATGCAATGGTACCAATGAGAGGGCCAATGAATTGTCAGAGTCTGATAGAGCCATAAGTGTACAATACAATTATTATTGCTGCTGTTGTTGAATGAGCACTCATGTGAGCAAAGGTTATGGGAGCATATTATGGCCAAATTCAGTGCAGAAAGATCAAGACTTCATGAGGGTATGAGAATTAGCAAATAGACATTGCACATGCAGAGAAAATGGATGTTCTAACAAACCTCAATGAATGATACAGAAGAGCTTTAGGCCTCAGTTCCTTCACTGCTGCAGAATCGATGCCATGTTCCTGTGGTCAAGCCTCAGCGACCGACAAAGTGAGGCGAAAAAAAAAAATAGAGAAAGAGAAAAATATTTCATTTAGTTAACAAAACACAAGATATTCAGGAACAAAGGATTGTACTCAATCATAATTTCATCCAATGTTACTGATTGCAGAATACCAAGTACTTTTGACATGGAAATAGACAGTTTTATGTATCCTGATCTATAAGCACATTCGAAATTGATAGAAATCGCGGATCAGCATGCTAGGGCATTGCCAAAGACATCAACAAGTGAAACCTTTCTGATCAAATTACAATCAATATGAATTAGCTGGCTCAGGGGGAAAAAATTATCACTGGTCATAAACCGACATCAAAATATTTGGAACATAAGGAAATTTTCACCTACAGTAATAATTTTACTTTTAACCACTACAAGATCATCACTAGATGAAATTAGCTGCAGTTGAGCATATGAAATATACTGGTACAGACCAAAAGTAAAAGCTAATTTGGTTATCTGCATACATTCTCGAGAGCCTTTCAATAAAATTTTTCGACCTCCCATGCTCGGGACCTTGCCATATATCTCACATATAAGAACTTCAAAACATTCTAAAAGTTTATATCAACACCATATCACCTGCAAAGATTGTAATGGTGTCCTCTTTTGTATTACAATGCCCAACATTACCTGCTAAAATCTATTATATGATTCAATATACCAAAAAGTAAAGGTATTGCTTCATTTTTTTTATGCCAGAGTGTCACAAGATAGAGCCCGTATGACTTTCCAATTATTTGGATTCCTCATTCTCAACTTTAATTTGGCATGTACCATGGTTCCAATGAAACTTACCAAGATTCAACTTTATTTAGTTTAAAGCTTAGTCAAGCTAATTGGCAATATAACCAATGAAATATAAAAGTGCTTGAGAGGGTTCTGAAATATCAGCAAATTTCATCCAGAACTTTTCATAACAGGTTAAGCATTCTGTTAAAGTTATGACTGTGTATCGGAAAATCATCTTTATGAGAAAGAAAGCTATTTCCAAAAACAACAACAAAGCAGGGGTAGTTGAACAGACGTTTCAGTAAAATACATGTAAGAATATTTACTCTAACGCATCGAACACTTCAACAGCAGGTCACATTGGATGACGCATAGGAACTACAAATATGGTGCCCATATCCTACTTAAACATCTTATATGTTAGGTTAAAAACTTAGAATTTAACAGTGTCATGATTCACAAATACCTTTGAAATTGAAGATCACATTAACCAATTCCTATTTCATTGAATCCCACAGTCAAATGGTAGATCAATAGCATCTGAATTTGGTACTTCCCTTTTGGCCTTTCACCAAGCTTCCTTCCCGCTTAAATAAGATACAAGAGGAGCCTTCTTTCTTACAAAAGCTAAAAAGTAGTGAAGAATAGTATTCCCAGAAAAGGATCTAAAGACACATTCTGCAAAACAAATGATGAAGTATAAAATGATTCCTTCTGTTTATTATGCAGACAGCTAACCACTCTATGATTCACAAGGCACAACGCAAAACAAGAGGCCATTATAAGTGATGCAATGTCTGGGTCCTGATTGGTTTCAAGTTGGAGCAGTTAATTGTTATCTCTAATATTTTAATTAGAGGGGGGTTGTTTGGACTATATTCATGACTTAAAAATGACTAAAAGCCCCTACTTTTTAGATCAAATAGGACTTCCTATCCATTTACCAGATTTTGCTATAATATTGCTCATCTACACAAAGACAGCCAATTTGATAATGAAAATATGATAACATTTGATATTAATTCTCCTTTGGTTCTCTAATATTTCTCTTCCCTGGCTTCCTTTCATGTTCTGCACACTGGGGGCAATTTAAAAGTAGACACACACGCACGCACACGCAAGCGCGCGCGCGGGCGCGCGCGCGCGCGCGCACACACACACACACACACACACACACACAGAGAGAGAGAGAGAGAGAGAGAGAGAGAGAGAGAGAGAGAGAGATACATTTAGTTGTACAACGAGCATTTACAGGATTTGAAGGTACAAAGATGCAACAGAACCTCTAAGAGGGGTATTTCTTGGAATTTCTACAAGCAAACAGTGCAACCATATTAAAAGCAAGTGATTGTAATTTATTGTTTGGTTGAGTTAATTTAGGAGTGAGTCAGTCATATGATCTATAAAATACTCATGTGATGTGCTAAGTCACCATATTTATTCTTTATAGTAGAATCCACTGATTCTTGGCCCATTATTGTTTGCATCTTGTAAATATTAAAAAATAAAATATAAAGACTGATTTGCTCATGAGCTCATTTTTTTCAAAATGTTAAATTGAAACAACGTGTACTTTTAAGCAAGGTGAGATTTCCAAAGATATAACTTGAGTTAAATCCATCAGAACCTCCTAGATGCAAATTGCATGACCAAATTAAACAACACGTTAAATAACATCAATGACGCTTGTAGTAATTTGATAAACTTTTAGTTCCTTTTACGAGACATCAAGCCATGAACATCAGTCTGTGCAAATTTCAATTGCAATTCTCCTAAAAAGGGGGTCGAGTTATATATAGTAGATTCTTTCATCATCACGGTTTCAGTGCTAAGGTTTTTCCAACGAAATGTTTCTGAGAGATCAACCAGCAATCTTTTGTGTGGAGCCCTACTTGAGTTTGGCATCCACCTCAAATAACATGTAGATAGGAACTGTCTTCAAATTGCAAGATCTATTTTGGACTAAAGTACATTATAAAGAGGGATTCCTCTAAGAGTGATTGTCCATTTGTGAATGTGCATGGAGTGATTTGCCTTCCTATTGGAGTTATATAAAGGGCCACCTGAGATAGTAGGTTTCATTGGTAATACTGGGTTTACAATTGTTTGAAACTGCAAAGGTAGATAATGGGAGGTGAACTACAAGAAAAGGGATAATTGGGACAAACACTAGGAAATCTCAACTTAAGGTTTGTAACCCAAGAAAACAGTTGGGACTCTCTCCTTATGGCATCTCACCCAAAAACACATAGGCTAACAATTGCTCAAACAAGTATTTTCATATTCCTCCACTAAGAAAAAAATAGTAGCCTTGACCTTATATAGGCCTACATCACAAGAGATTTTCTATCACAACCAATGTAGGAATAAAAGAAAGCTTTAGTAAAACAAGCTAAAATTAAACAACTACTAAACCAACTCAAATAAGCTAAGTAAAACACTAGATGTCCTCATCATTTACCTCGGGTTAGGAAAAACTCGACCCTATCGAGCCTAGACCTTGACTCAATCAGGCGATGGTGATGATCATGGGCCCAACAAATGTGCAACACGACTGAACTAAGGCGGTGGAGGTGAGACTGACTTCTTTGACATATCCTCTGCAGGCGATGGTAGATCCAGAAAGACACATGCAGCAAATCAAGTCGAGACCTCTCCACTGAAAATCGGACTGATGCCAGGATCCCATGAGATATCCAACTCATAGGTGATGGAAGTATTCTCCTTCAGAACCTTATAAGAATATGTATGTTAACTGTGCAATGTCATCACAATCTTCACGGTGAAACATACCTGTCATTTTATTAACTGCAAATTCCTGCAAGATACTATGTAAAAATGCAGCAAATTTGTAATTATTATTACAAATTGCTATCTATCTAGGAGTTTCATCATGTGCAACATGCAAATACAATGCAACTGACTCACTAGGGTCAACTACTAAAGATAAGGGAAAGAAAGACGTGGGTTTTCTAGGAAGACGTACTTCTGACACTGCTAATGGTATAACATTAATAGGGCTAATAGAAATTTGAAAAAACTTAGGAAAGAACTCCAAACACCCACTAAAAGAAAAAATATCAGAACTAACCTGATATACCATAACAAGAAACTCTAATGAGTAATGACTGACCAGAAGAGAAAACGATAGGAATAGATTCAACCTGTTTCTTAACTCTCTTGATTTTTCTTGTGAACATAGATCTTATCATGTGTGCAGTGTTCGTAAACTCGGCCGAGTCGGATACGACTCGGCCGAGTCGTATCCGACTCGGCGCCCTCCGGCACGACTCGGAGGGCCGAGTCAATAGAAGATCGGCGAGTCGACCCGGATCGGGTCCGACTCGGACCCGACTCGGCCGAGTCGTTCACGACTCGGCCGAGTTGACCGAGTCGGGTCCGAGTCGGACCCGATCCGGGTCGACTCGGCGCCCGTGACGCCTCCCTTAAAATGCGCTGAGGGAGAGAGAGAGATCAGATCTGATCTCTCTCTCTCTCTAGCGCTCGTCGTCCCCCCCGCGAAGCCCTCGCCGTCCCCCCGCGTCGTCGTAGCCGTCGCCGTCGCCGTCCGTCTGCAGGTAACTTCTCCCTCTCCCCTCTCTCCCTCTCAGTCTCTCTCTCTCTCCCCCTCTCTCTGTGCCTCTCTCTCCCTCTCTTTCTCTCTCCCTCCCCCGCAGCGGCGCAGCGTCTCTCTCTCTCTGCCTCTCTCTCTCTCCCCGTCTCTCTCTCTCTGCTCTCTCTCCGGCGGAGACTCTCTCTCCCGGCTCTCTCTCTCTCTCCGTCTCTCTCTCTCTCCGGCGGAGACTCTCTCACCCGGCTCTCTCTGTCTCTCTCTCTCCGCAGCGACTCTCTCTCTCTCTCTCTGTCTCTCTCTCTGTCGGACTCTATCTCTCTCTCCCTCTGTATCTCTCTCACTTTGTATCTCTCTCTTTGTCGGACTCTCTCTCTCTCACTCTGTATCTCTCTCTCTGTCGGATTCTCTCGCTCTCTCTGTATCTCTCTCTCTCTCTGTCTCTCTCTCCCCCTCTCCCTCTCAGTCTCTCTCCCCCTCTCTGTCTCTCTCTCTCCCTCTCCCTGTCAGTCTCTCTCTCTCTCTTTCTCTGTCCCTCTCTCTCTCCGTCTCTCTCTCCTCCACTGTGTTCCCCTCTCTCTCCTCTGTCTCCGTCTCTCTCCCTCTCTCTGTTCCTCTCTCTAATTAATTTGCATTTAATGTCATTTAATTTAGTTTAGTTTAGGTAAAGTTAATTTAACTTAATTTAGGTTAATTTAATCTAATAAAATTTGGTAATTACGTTAGGTAATTTAATAATTTTATTGAAGTTAGGTAATTAAGTTAGTGTAGGTTAATCTAGTATAAACTAGTTTAGTTTAATTTAATGTAGTTTCATTTAATTGAATTGAATTTAATTTAAATTAGTTTAGTTAACTTAATTTAGGTTAATTTAATTTAATAAAGTTTTGTAATTAAGTTAGGTAATTTAATAATTTTATTGAAGTTAGGTAATTAAGTTAGTGTTGCTTAATCTAGTATAAACTAGTTTAGTTTAATTTAATGTAGTTTCATTTAATTGAGTTTAATTTAATGTTTTTTTAATTTAGTTAATTTTAGTTTTAATTTAATTTAACAGATAATTTTTTTAAATTTCAGTATGGCTCCAAAGCAACGCGATATTGGATGGGAACATGGTACCCCTGTTGGTGGAAGTAGAAAACTTGTGAAGTGCGATTATTGTGGGAAACAAGTCCATGGTGGTATCACTAGATTGAAGCAGCATATAGCACATGTACCCGGTCAGGTGGAAGGATACTTGCGAGTATCAAAAGAGATATCTCAAATAATAAGACGACATCTTTCTGAAGGTAGCAAAGAAAGAGCGGTCATTAAATCTAAAAAAGACCGACTTATGAGATCTTTAAGTGAGGAAGATTTCTATGATGTGACCGAAGAAGATTCTGATAATGAAATTGAAGAAGTTGGTGGTTTAGAAGGAGTTGAAAGAAGACAACTGAAACAAGCCATGAAAGAAAGTCGTGAAATGGCTTGGAGATCGGCAGAAGGAGTTGATATTGGTGGCAGTAGTTCACAGCCTTCAGGATCAGGGAGTAACCGTGGATTGCGTCGGAGTATGACTATGAGAGAAGCTGAAATTCCAGCTCGTGGTATTGATCCTTACATGTTCCCAACAAAACAGAAATCAATCAAAAGCATGTTCTCAACTGAGAATATGAAAAAAGTTGGGAAATCCGTGGCGAAGTTCTTTCACTACAATGCAATACCATTCAATGCAGCTGATAGTGGTCCTTACTACCAAGCCATGATTAATACTATTGCGGAGGCAGGTCCAGGTGTAAAAGGCCCTACAGGGTACCAGATTGGCAATCTCTATTTAGAGGAGGAAGTGAAAGAAATTGGAGTATATATTGCTTCAATAAAAACAAAATGGCCGCAGTATGGTTGCACGATCATGTGTGACGGATGGAGTTCTCATAATAGAAAGCCTATTGTTAATTTCATGATTTATTGTGATAGAAGTATGATCTACCATACTTCTGTTGATACCACTAATATCTCGAAGACTGCTGAGTATATATTCTCGCTAATGGATAAAGTTGTTGATGAAGTTGGCGAAGAAAATATCGTGCAGATTGTAACAGATAATGAGGCAAGTTTCAAAGCAGCTGGTCACATGTTGATGGAGAAGAGAAAACATTTGTTTTGGTCTCCCTGTGCAGCACATTGCATTGATTTGATGCTTGAAGATATTGGCTCTTTGAAATCAGTCAAGGAGACATTGGATGATGCTAAGGTGATCACATCATTCATTTACAATAGCCTCAAAGTGGTGAATTTAATGAAGCTATATACCAAAGATAGAGATTTGTTGAGACCAGGTATAACACGGTTTGCCACCGAGTTTATTTCTATTGAAAGCCTTATTCGCTATGAGCAAGATTTGAAAAGAATGTGCACGACTACAGAATGGCGTGAATTCAACAAGGAAAGGAGTAGAAGTAGTGTGCGAGATAAGGTTGCTAATCTCATTCTGACTGACCGGTTTTGGAAGAAGGTAAGAGAGGTCCAAAACATTATGGATCCTCTTGTTAGAGTCTTGAAGATAGTGGACCAGGACAAGAAACCTACACTATCTATTATATATGAAGCTATGGATAGAGCAAAATTGGCTATAAAGGCCTCAAATAAGAACTGGAAGAAATACTGGGACATCAATGATAGAAGATGGGAGGGACAATTGCATAGACACTTGCATGCTGCTGGTAATTCATTTGCCTAGAAATCATATTTGTTGACTAGAAATTGAAACTGTCATATCATAACAATCGTTTGCTTACATTATTGCAGCATATTTTTTAAATCCAGCACTCCAATATTCAAAAAACTTTTCTACACATCCAGAAGTGAGATATGGATTAAAGGAGGTCATTAAAAGATTGGAGCCAGATTTGACTAAACAAGCAAGAGCTATTAATGAGGTAATAATAATTTATTTATTTCATCGACATAATGTTATGCAAATATTAACACTTGTGATGTGTATTCTCACAGATAAAATTATTTGTGGATGGAGTTGGAGAATTTGGAAGCTCACTAACTAGAAGAGCAGTGCAACAATCTCTTCCAGCTGATTGGTGGATTAATTATGGCGAAGAAGCTCCCAATCTGCAGAAAATTGCCATCAAAGTCTTAAGCCAAACATGTTCTTCATCGGGTTGTGAAAGAAATTGGAGCACGTGGTCGCTAATTCATACAAAACTGTGCAACCGGTTGGCAATGAAAAAGTTGCATAAACTAGTATATGTGCATTACAATATGCGGTTGCGAGTAAGAAACTTGACATGCAAAAGCGACACTGATGATTATTACAACCCAATTGATCTGAACAATATTTTCAATGATAATGATATTTTGGATAAGTGGATTCGTGAGGGAGAACAGCCGATGTTACCACCAGATGACTTAGGTTGGTTAGATGAAGGTATTCGTCATACTGACGAAAGTGGCGGTGATGATGGTGATGGGGTGATGATGACAACGGTGATGGTGGTGGGGGTGATGGTGGTGAGGGTGATGGTGGTGAGGGTGATGGAGGCAGTGATGGTGGTGATGGTGGTGATGTTGAAGATACTCATGGTGTTGGTGGAAGCCAACGAGATGATGCTTTAACATGGGATTCACAATATTATGCCACACAAGATACAGATCATGGAGGCCGGGCGGGGATTTCACAGCAGCGTAGGCATTTGGATCGGTTGGTCGAATTCAGTTCTAGCGATGATTATTCGAGTGGACATGATAACTACTCACATGGTCATCATAGTCTTGAAGGCCATTTACAGGGGTTGGGTTTGACATCTGGCCAATATTCTGGCACTGATTATTCTAGCACTGGTGAATACTCTACTAGCAGCACTGAATATCGAGGTTTTGGGTATTATCACCATGGAGCTGATATTGCATAACCCCTACCGCCATATTACTCTGATAGTGGATCCTCTGGCCAATCATCTCAGCCTACAGGATCTCACCCACAAGCATATCATTATCCTTATGGAAACTATATGCCTGGTTTCTATACTTATCGCGGGCCAGATGATAATGATGATTTGGAGCCTCCTCGTAATTCAATGTGGAAATGACTATATTAGCAGGTACTTATGAATTATTTTGTGCAATTTACTATATTATGCATGTATTTTGATATTTTTCTACCGACGACGCTTGTATTTATGCTTTCACGTTATGTTTTGAGTGTTAGGTGATATGTTTTGAATATGTGATGCATGAATTTGGATGTTTACATTTTTTTATGATTTGTCATGATTTTTTCATAATTTTTTTGGCGCTCTATGTAGCGTTTTTTGCGTATCGCCCGAGTCCGATCCGAGTCGCCGAGACCGATCCGTCTCGGTGCCGGCCGAGTCGGCGGCCGAGACCGAGACTTTGAACCATGCATGTGTGGGCATACTAGAATCCACTAACGCATTTACAACGTCACTGGTACCTGCAAAAGACATGACTCTCATCAACAATTGGTCTACCAGGATTGACTAATAGACCCTCAACGACGCCAAAAATCTTAGAATGAACGTGGACATCCTCAACAACCTATGAATCGTCAACTAGAGACTTTTGCGACAATAAAAATTTGTAATAAAAAAATACTACATAGAAATTAATAAAACAATAAATTCATTACAAAATTTTTAAGCGGGTATGGGAAAGGTTGTTCTGGACCCGTACCCGTATACTCGTTAATCCGTATACCCGTTTAGTAAATGAGTCAAGTTTGATTTTACTTAAACCAGACCCGACTACCCATTTACCCATTTTAACACCTAAATATAAATATCTATTTTGAGAATTCAAAACCTAATTGTTAAATTATCAATTTTAGAACAGAACTTTCTATTTGATGTTCCCCTTCATTTGAAAATTGTAGAGTTTGTGTTCTTTAACTATTGTTATTTTGAGGTTCATATTGTGAAAATCATCCCCACATCTCTATTTATGAGACCTCTGATTTTTTTTATTAATTGAGTTGTTTCGGGTATGGGTAAACGGGTCTAGTCCGGCGGGTACAACGGATCCGGGCATGGGAAACCACCTTCTGGACCCGTGGGTAAACATGGCGGGTATGGTACCCTCTTGGGTAAACGGGTCCGGGTCTGATACCATCCGTACCCGCCCCGAACCCGACCCATTGACAGGCCTAGTCAACATCATCACTAGGCACAAAATTAACATGTCGTTCTCCGAGGGGAACTGATAATCATAATGTCCATATCCCTCATATTTAAAACAATGCTCTCAGGCTTTGGCACTGATTATCATTTTGAAAATCAAGTCTATTTTTAGGGCAACACCAAAAGTATCTTCAATGAAATTCACACCATAAAAGTTAGTGATTATAGCACGCCTAATATCGGACCTTAAACTGAAAACAAATCTGATTATGGTCAGGGAACAATGCTCTCATATCATGACGGATTAAATCCTCAAATCTGATTTTATAATCTCTAACGGACAAATCACCATGACGAAGGTTGTGTAATTTGTCTAAAGAGACGGTGCCTATGGCCTTCATGACATTTATAATCATTGGGACCATCATGTGCTTTTGTGTTTTGAGATTCTACTATTTTCCGAAGTTGTTTAATTATATGATCAAGCTTCTCTAATGCGTCGATTAGTTTGTTATCTTGTTTACTCATGTAGTTGGATTTTCGTTATGATATATGCACCAATCTAGATGCAAATGCAACAATGAATCAAGCGGATGCCATGTAATTTTCTAGACTCAGACAAGTTAAATGTGTGCACTAAATGAGAAAAATTAAAACATCCTGACGATTCAGCTTCTAAATGCAATAAGTGTAACCCTACAAATAATAAAATTAACAAACAATGATGTGAACTACTAGATGAAGCAAGTACAATTCAGTTATAATTTACTGCAGTTCACTAGTATAGCAGGTAATCGACAATTGATAATTTGGTTCAAATAGATTTTAACTGAGGGGTGAGTCGTTCATGACCAACGCAAAAGTCTTCTAGGTTTTAAAGAAACGCCCACACCACAGGCTGAAAATCATAGGGGTGGCAATTGGGTCGGGTCGGGTCTAATTGGGTCGGGTCTTAAATGGGTCGACCCATAATCGGGTCGGGTCGACCCGACCCATTTATTTATATGGGTCAAAAATCCAAACCCAAACCCGACCCAGTATTATGTGGGTCGACCCGACCCGACCCATTTGACCCATTTAACTAAATGGGTCGGCGGGGTCGGGTCGACCCGTTAGCGGTAAATGTTTTGTAGGAACCTTGTTCTTACATTCTATAAGTAGATGACAGTGACATAATGTTGGTTTCAATAAGTTAAAAATCATAAAATCATGTATATCAAATGCAATGCTTCTTATTCTCTAAAATAAAGGTGAAAGTATTAGTGGGATTGAGACAAACTCAGGGATTGTTTATGCAATATAATTTTGTTTATTTATGAGAATGTAGTTAAAATTAAGGGGCTTTAGGTTTTTCATAGAAGATTGTGCAATGAGTATGGTGTATTGGATTTTGATGAAGAAAGGATGGAGAGCTAAATTATGAAGTCCCTGAGCGGAAATGATAAATGATTCCCAAAAAAAAAATCTCTGGATCAAAAATATAAAAAGGTAAATGGGTCTTAGCGGGTCTTAGCGGGTTTGGTGGGTTTGGGTCGACCCGACCCATTTATTAATCGGGTCTGGTGGGTCGACCCGATTACGACCCAAACCCGTATAGCTCAAACCCATACCCACTTACTCTGGGTCGGGTCGGGTCGGGTCTGGCGGGTCGGGTCTGAATTGCCCCCCTAGAAAATCACACAAACTCTTGAAACAACAATAGTATGAGCTGGGAGAGAACTGCCTCGAAAACGAAGTGAATCGGGCTGAAAATAAGATTGAAGTTAGACTGAGTCTGCACTGAGGGTCTGTTTGGTTGTCGTAACTGGCCGTAATTCGTAGTTGTAATTGGTAAAGTCTTTTGCAATTGTAAATGAGTTACATGTATGTAAATTTTACGGTGTTTGGTTGGTAATATAAAATTGTAAAGTGAGAAAGTGTATTGTACTTTACGGTGTTTGGTTGTCGTAATGTATAAGTCGTAAGTGAAAAAGTTGACCACAAAATTAACTATTTGGTGATTTTAAAAATTTTAATACTACAAATAAATATTAAAAAAGTTAAATATTAAATTTTTTTAATATTAATATAAAAAAATAATACAAATTTGTATGACCACAAAATTAACTGTAACTGGGTTGTAAGTGAGTGATAACTGGGTTGCAAGTGAGTGTTAGTTGAGTTACGTAAGTCTTTTACGAATTACGGTCCAAACAAACGCCGTAGTTATAACTGGGTAGTAAATCATTTACGAATTACGGAGTTTTACGCGAAACAAACGGCCCCTGAGTAGACTGAGTCACTCGGTGGACTGAAGTGGGCTCGCTTCAATCCGACTCGTCCGGTTCAGGTTGGTTCAAACCGGATCGGGTCTAAGCCAGTTGGGTCCGCTGCTAGTTGGGGGGTCGGGTTGCTAGAGTAAACCCGAATCCAAACTTAATCCAACAAACCTAATCTGATTAAAATTGGTTAGATTTGATCAGATCTGATCAAATTCAATCTGATCTGATCACTCCAATGAGGATGAGTGATGAAGATAGCAACGAAGACGAAGATGACGACGATGACAATGAAAATGACGTGATGACATAACGACGGCAGTAATGGGACGGCGGCGAAGTCAGGGGGTGGTGTTCGTTGAAAAGGGCAACGGTGTTGATCAAACTTTGATACAAACGCCGATGGCGAGAGAACGGGTCAGCAAGTGGCGACACTGGCGGTGAAGTCTGACGATCAGTGCGATGACGAGGGAGATGGGTTGTTGTGCTCGTTTGTCGGCAACGGCGTGGTGGGTTGACAGCGGAGGGGGCTTTGCGATTAAGGAGGATTTGCGACAGTGGGGTGCTGACGAGGACGAGGCGGAGGGGGTCGCTAACGTCAAAGGGAGACGTTGGATAAAGAAGATGATCTGGATCTAGTCTGGGGTCATCGTGGCGAGCTGACAAAGGTGGTGGAGTCGTCAACAGAAGAAGACGACGACGACGAGGTCGGTGGGGAAGTTCGTGGGCGAAGTTAGTGAAGACGTTGTAGTTAAAGATCGAGGAGAACAGTGAAGGCGCAATTGAAGATCGGGGAAAAAGAACAGATGAATGGAAGACAATTTTTAAGACGAAAGATGGGCTGTATGAATAGATGGTCATGCCGTTTGGCTTGTTTAATACTACGAGCACCTTTATGAGGGTGATGACACAAGTATTGCGATCTTTTATAGAAAAATTTGTAGTCATATACTTTGATGACATTCTCATCTACAGTAAGTCGATGGAGCGGCACTTAGACTATTTCTCGCAGGTCTGTGTAGTTTTAAGAAAAGAGAGTTTATATGCCAACCCCAAAAAGTGTACATTTCTTATAGACCAAATCATTCTCCTAAGAGTTATTGTGTCTTCAAAGGGAGTCTTTGCAGACCCCGATAAGATTAGGGCTATTGTAAAGTGGTTATGACCCTGCAACATTAGTGAAGTGAAAAGTTTTGATGGGTTAGCCACTTTCTACATGCAGTTTATCCGAAATTTTAGTATCACCATAGCCCCAATTACCAACTGTCTGAAACAAGCAAAATTTGGGTGGACTAAAGCTTATGCCAAAGCGTTCCAGAAAAATCAAGGAGAGGATGATGAAAGCTTCTGTCATGAGTCTTTCAGATTTTTCAAAGTTTTTGAAATTAGTTGTGATGCCTCAGACATTGAAATAGGTGTATTGAGTCAAAAAACATCGTGTTGCCTATTTTAGTAAAAAAATTGAATGATACTCGACAACAATATTGCACCTACGATAAGGAGTTTTATGCGGTACTTCAAGCTCTGCGTTATTGATGTCATTACTTATTACCATAAGAATTCATTATTTATTCAGACCATGAAGCCCATAAATATTTCAACTCCTAAAAGAAACTGAATTCGAGGCATGATAGGCTAGTAGAATTCCATCAGAATTATACCTATGTCCTCAAACATAAGGCCAGAGTCGAAAATAGGGTGGTTGATGTACTTAGTCGCTGTCGCGCCATGTTTTCTGTTATGAGCACTGAAGTGATTGGGTTTGAGAAAATCAAAGACACTTATAAATCATGCCTAGATTTTGAAAATATATTTACTGTCTTAAGAAATGGTTTAACTCATGAGGTTGATTACTTCCTCCTACAAAATGGGTATTTATTCTATTCTCGTAAGCTGTGTATTCCTCGTACCTCCTTGAGAGAATTCTTAGTCTGGGAATTACACGTGGAGGGATTTGCTGGACATTTTGGACGGAACAAGACATTGAAGCTGTGGAACATTGTTTCTATTGGTCAAACTTGAAAAGAGATTTTGCTAAGCTTGTTGGCCAATATCACACATGTCAACTATCCAAGCAACATAAGCAAAACACGAGCCCCTATACTCAACTTCCAGTTTCAAATTGCCCTTGGCAAGATATCAATATAGAGTTTGTGCTTGATCTTTCAAATACTGCTCGAAAGCACGATTTCATACTAGTTGTAGACCGTTTTTCGAAGATGGCTCACTTTTTACCGTGTTATAAAACTTCCGATGCCTCTCAGATCGCTACGATATATTTTAATGAAGTTAGATTACACGGGTTGCCCAAAACAATAATCTCCGGTAGGGATGTCAAGTTCACAAGCTACTTTTGAAAAACCCTGTGATATAAAATGAGAATTAAATTTCAGTTTTCTACTGTCTTTCACCCACAAACCGATAGATAAACTGAAGTAACCAATAGGAGTCAGGGTTTTTTTTTTCTTTTTTGTCAAGATCTAGGGTTGAAAAGGGGACTAGGATTTTTTGGAGATTTTATGGAGACTAGGTTTGTTGAAGTTAGTGTTTTGTGGAAAAAGAGAAAATTTATGGAAAGAGAGAAAATTCTTCTTGATGATTTTTTTTATGATTTTAACTCTGATACCAAGATGATGGGAGACAAACTACAAGAAAAGGGATAATTGGTGATGAACATTAAAAAATTTCAACTTAGAATTTGTAACCCAAGAAAATTGTTGGGACTCTCCCTAGAACATCTGACCCAAAAACACACTGGCTACCAATTACTCAAACAAGCATTTTCATATTCCTCCATTGAGAAAAACAATAGTAATTTTGACCTTATATAGGCCTATATCACGAGATTTCTCACCACAACCAATGTGAGACTAAAAATTAGGTAAAACAAGCTAAAAATAAACAACTACTAAACTAACTCAAATAAGCTAAGTAAAGTACTAGATGTCCCCATCAGCAATAATAGAATATGGTGATGGAACTGCAAAGCCAGCTAGTCAAACTTCAACAAGCATGTAATGGTTATATTAAGTAAAAAGATTCACTATCAAATTTAAGGGAAGGACAAAACATGTTCTATCTCTATCAGACCTGTATTAATGCCTGGGTTGATATTCTAATTATGATGACGTTCTATAGTTATATAAAGTACATCATATACTTTCTAATGGCAAGGCCTGAAGAATGAACAGCGCACTTTTAAAAAATTGTTCTTGATAAGTTGCTCTTGTGATGAGACTCCTGAGCACCCCAAATATTAGGCAGAAGCTAATTAGAGATGAAAAGGCAAAAGAACAAGAGCAACTTATCAAGAACAATTTGGGGTGATATACTGATCAAATTTATCATGGGCGGGGTTGTAGATGAAAAAACATTCTACCAAATGATGGAAATATTGATCTAGACTTTCAGACTTCACTACAGGCATTAGAGGTAGGCCCATCATTTATTCAGAAAGGATTTATCTTTTCTCATGTAAATATTTAGACAAGGTTTCTATATTAGTTGGATTTTTTCTTTTATTTCGTTAGTTTTCAGCTCTATTAGAGGAGATCGAATTAGTACTTGCTATCTTTATACATTTACTAGATTTCCGATAAATATTGCTTATGTACTTAAAAGACATATAAATGTCGTTTTTCTACAAGAACCTTAAAAGAAAGGTGGTCTGTTTGTGTTTGTTATGTGCAGGGTTGAGAATTAAAAGGGGGTTGTCACACCTAGCCCTTCTCACATTCATTCTACAAACCTTTCTCTCAGGGATAGCAATTTTTACCCAACTCGGGAGCCCAACCTAACCTTACAAGTTCGAGTAAGCTTAATAATGTACGGATCAACCCACCTAACTGGTTAGATTCAGATCCCCCTCTTTAGTTCAGGCGGCCTCTTGTTCCTCTTCATTCACCTAACCCGCCTCCTCCTCAACTCATATACTCCTCTCCACCGTTAATCCTACAACAAAACTGGTCCCCAAAAGACTCCTCTCTCTCTCTCTCTCTCTCTCTCTCTCTCTCTCTCTCTCTATATATATATATATATATATATATATATATATATATATATATATATATATATATATATATATCAGAAATATGTATATCAGCCGACAGCTGAGTCTCTCTCAGCATGCGGTGACGTGGCACATTATTTGCCACACCAATAAGTTGCAGCCCGCTTATTGGAATAAGTTAAAATTACTAAATGCCCCTCGGTAAAAGGTACTTATCCCGCTATTGTTTATTATTATTTTTCCCCCTATTTTTTTTACCGCTCGTTATCAGATTTAGGTTTTCCTTTTCCCGCCATAAAGTTATTTCTGAAAATAGCGATTTCCGAATCAGGTTTTTCTTCTTTTTTATTTTAATGTCGACGTCATAGCAGTCCACTTCCCCTGTCAATTCTGGCCGCATCATGAGCGATCTCTATCTCCCGATCTAAAAATGGACCATATGTCATCTGGTTCAACCTCCTCTCAGAATATTGAAAGTATTGAAAGGTTGAGATCTTTGCATGCTGATCAAGAGGCTTTATTTTATCATTTTTTCCCGCAATTTCTTATATGTAGAAGATTTTGTGTAGCGTATATGAAACTGTGGCCTAAATTTCGTTTTACAGAACAATATAATCACTTTTACTAAAGTCTTTTTATTCAGAAACAATTTCACAGTTTTGTTAAATGTGATCGCAGTTGCACCTATTTAATTTAATAAACTAAATTTTATGAACTGCGACTACTAATTTAATACATTTAAGAACTGTGACCACGGTCGCAGTTTGTATAAAAAACATTTTTCCAGTTGTCAAAAAGAGCTTTATAACTGCGACCTTAGTCACAGTCCTATTTTTTATAGTTCTGACACGTGTCTAGGTCAAATTATATTCTATCTTATACATTAAGTTTTAAGAACTGCGACTTAAGGTTGTAGTATATACTAATGAGAGAGTCAGTATATACTAATGAGAGAGTTTCACAGTTATTATTCACGTTTTTAAAAAACCTGGTCATACGGAAAACAGCGATTACGATCGCAGTCTTTTATTCAGAAGTCACAGATTTCTTTACATATGCAATCTTGGTCGCAATTTTAGTTATTACATTTCAAACGTGTGATTTTCAATTATTTGTTTTTATTTAGTTCAGCAATTTATTTTGTAAGATCTGAATTCACATGAAGAAATGTCTGGAGCTCAAATCTTTTTTTAAGGAAACAGTTTTCTACGAATGATGAAGCATACAACTACAACTCTTATGCTTATGCAAGGAACAGAGGTTTTGGTGTGAGAAGAAAAAGAATAAATAAGTGCGGAGGCCTCATCATTAAGTTATTTGCAGAAAATTTTATTGCAACAAGGAGAGAGTGAAAAAATTGTGTGACAAAAGACAAGATGGGCTTAAAGTCAACCGTCAAATCGACACTAGAGTAGCGTGTCCTACTGAGATGCATGTGCGTCTTCGTCTTTTATTTGACAGAAGATCTTGGGTCATCACCAAGTTTATTGATTCTCATTCACATGAATTATCAAACCCGGATAAGATCCATCACTATTACTCTCACCAGACACATCGATCAAAAGATTAGCAGAAGCATTATGAGCAATTTGGTTGATATAGGAATTCGCTCTTCAAATATTTCCCGTGTTAATGCAATGAACCGCGGAGAAGGTTGTGAAGAAGTAAGCCTGCAACAAGTTATTGATTTTACTCGTCACCATAGAAGTAACATTGGTCATGAGTTTATTTCGATCATCAAATATTTTCAAGAAAAAGCCGAGTCCGATCCAGATTTTTTCTTTGCGACAATGCGGGCACACTTAGAAGCATTTTTGAGCTGATGGAAGAGCAATTTTCTCGTATCTGAGTTTTTGTGATGTGATTGTTTTTGACACAACATACAAGACTAATCACTTGAACCTGCTATTTGCTCCATTCACTGGAGTGAATCATCATCGGCAGTCAATTTTGTTTAGTTGTGCATTGCTTGCGGATGAGCAGAGGGATACATTTGTGTGGCTATTCAATAAATGACTCAAATGCATGCACGGATTTGCACCAAAGGTGATTATTACTGATCAGGATGCCTAGATCGGTGATGCCATCAAGATGATTTTTCTAACTACTCGGCACCGGTACTGTTTTTGACATGTACGAAAATATATTACCGAGCAACAAATCACGATGACAAGTATGGGAAAGATTTTGTCTCAGATTTTCATCTTTGGTATACCCCCGTGATATAAACACATTCGAGAAACGATGGAGACTGGTGAATGAAAAATATCATTTAGAAGAAGACAGTTAGTTGTTGAAGATGTACAGATTGCGTGGACACTGAGTTAATGCATATCTCAAGGATATTTTCTGTGCTGGAATGACAACCAGTCAGAGATTTGAGAGTATTAATTCCTTCTTTGATAGTTTTGTGAATGACATTAGGCCTTTTTCCATTCAAGGCACTCGAGGGACGGCTAGACTGTGGACACTTCATTCCAAATTTAGTGCAATCTTGAATGGAAAAAGGCCTAATGTCATTTTCAATTGCAACATTTTTGTAAGGCGCATCCAACCTCCATCTCTATAGTATATAGGATTCTAGTATATATGTAACGTGATTGCGCCACAAAATGCACAGAATATGTCTACAAAGGATACCCTCTGTTTCAAATAATGAGCAAGTACACGATACATCAAGTTCATCAGAATTCTCATAACTGACCTTTTCCTAGGTGTCTTTTGATTCTAAAAATTCACCAACTAAATATTTTGCTCCGGGTCCATCGTGTTCCAGCTCTTCTGAAAAGAGTGTCATTACAACTGCTCATTCCTTTTAGAACAACTGAAAAATATTCGGGGCATACAACTTTGAAACCTGTATCTCATATGAATTCGATGTATAATTGGGCACAGAATTCAAACCTCGAAAGTCTTGTTGAGATTCAGAACTACAACGGGCAGCGACAGCTTTATCATATTGGTGGACAAATTTAACTAGTTTCGTGTTTGCATTCACAAAACTATTAAAGAAGGAATTAATACTCTCAGACCTCTAACTGGTTGTCATTCCAGCACAGAAAATATCCTTGAGATATGCATTAACCCAGTGTCCACGCAATCTGTACATCTTCAACAACCAACTGCCTCCTTCTTCTAAATGATATTTTTCATTCATCAGTCTCCATCGTTCCTCGCATGTGTTTATATCACGAAAGGTGTACCAAAGACGGAAATCTGAGACAATTTTTCCCATACTTGTTCGTCATCGGGATTTATTGCTCGGTAATATGTTTTCGTACATGTCAAAAACAGTACCGGTACCGAGTAGTTGAAAAAACCATCTTGATGGCATCACCGAACTGGGCATCCTGATCAGTAATAATCACCTTTGGTGCAACGCCGTGCATGCATTTGAGTCATTTATTGAATAGTCACACAAATGTATCCCTCTGCTCATCCGCAAGAAATGCACAGCCAAACAAAATTGACTGCCAATGATGATTCACTCCAGTGAATGGAGCTAATGGCAGGTTCAAGTGATTAATCCTGTATGTTGTGTCAAAAACAAACATCACGAAAACTCAGATACGAGGAAATTGTTCTTCCATCAGCCCAAAAAATGCTTCTAAGTGTGCTGCATTGTCAACTTCACTGGCAAAGAAAAAATCTGGATCGGACTCGGCTTTTTCTTGAAAATATTTGATGATCGAAATAAACTCATGACCAATGTTACTTCTACGGTGACAAGTAAAATCAATAACTTGTTGCGGGCTTACTTCTTCACAACCTTCTCCGCGTTCATTGCATTAACACGGGAAATATTTGAAGGGTGAATTCCTACATCAACCAAATTGCTCATAATGCTTCTGCTAATCTTTGATCGATGTGTCTGATGAGAGTAATAGTGATGGATCTTATCCGGGTTTGATAATTCATGTGAATGAGAATCAACAAACTTGGTGACAACCTAAGATCTTCTGTCAAATAAAAAACAAAGACGCACATGCATCTCAGCAGGACACGCTGCTCTAGTGTCAATTCGACGGTTGACACGTGTCAGAACTATAAAAAATAGGACTGCGACTAAGGTCGCAATTATAAAGCTCTTTTTGACAACTGAAAAAATGTTTTTAATACAAACTGCGACCGTGGTCACAGTTCTTAAAATTTAGTGTATTAAATCAGTGGTCGCAGTTCATAAAATTTAGTGTATTCAATTAAATAGGTGCGACTGAGATCGCATTTAAGGGGCTGTTTGGTTGCAAGGAAGTGGGCGAAAGTAAGGAAATAGGGAAGTATAATTGCTCACTTCCCTATCTATCCAAACACCGGAAAAGAAAAATAAGAAAACCCCTTTTCCTTTTCTCTTTTCTCTTTTACACAATCATTTCTTCACTTCCAGAATGCTACAGTTAATTTTGTGGTCATGCAAATCTCATTTGTAATAAGTTGCAGCACAAGACAGTTAATTTTTTGATCATGTAAATCTCACTTGCATTCTAATTACAGTCCATTTTTTATTTTTCTTAATTAATTTTTATTTTAATTTTATTTTAAGGTCAACTTTGTGGTCAACTTTTCCATTTTCACTTTCACGTTACCATCCAAACACCGAAAAAGACAAAACATTTTCCAAACCACACTTCTCAACAACATCCAAACACCGAAAAACTTACTAACCAATTCCCAAGTTCTAAAGGGAATTATTACCACTTCCTCAATTCCTCACTTCCTCACTTCCACCCTTAACCAAACAGGCCCTAACAAAACTGTGAAATTGTTTCTGAACAAAAAGACTTGGTAAAAGTAATTATATTGTTCTGTAAAACGAAATCTATGTCGCAGTTTCATATACGCTATACAAAATCTTCTACATATAAGAAATTGAGGGGAAAATGATAAAATAAAAATCTCTTGATCAGCATGCAAAGATCTCAACCCTTCAATACTTTTTAATATTCTGAGAGGAAGTTGAACCAGATGATATATGTTCCATATTTAGATCGGAAGATAGAGATCGCTTACGACTGCGACCAGAATTGGCAGGGGAAGTGGACTGCTCCGACGTCGACATTAAATAAAAAAGGAGAAAAACCTGATTTGGAAATCGCTATTTTCAGAAACAAGTTTATGGCAGGAAAAAGAAAACCTAAATCTGACAACGAGCGATAAAAGAAATAGAGGGGAAAATAATAATAAAAATAGTGGGATAAGTACCTTTTACCGAAGGACATTTAGTAATTTAACTTATTCCAATAAGCGGACCGCAACTTATTGGTGTGGCAAATAATGTGTCACGTCACCGCAAGCTGAGAGAGACTCTCAACTGTTGGCTGATATATATATATATTTATGTATATATATACATATACATATACATATATATAGGGGTTACTGTACCTCAGCCTGCAGGCTGAGATAGTTTCTCAGCCGGCAGGACGTGGCTGAATATATGCCACACATCGGCCGCAGTGTGTTGGCGCCAAAAAAATCCCGCCTAAATCATCGTGAAACAAATTGACCAAAATACCCTTTTTTAATTCTAAACTGGAATAAAGTCATGAACAAACAAAATTTCAGTTGAATATATTTACAGTTATAAAATTCGTAATTTTAATACATCCAAAAATATAATTAAAAAAAATTGGATCAATATAACAACTGCCATGGTCGCAGACTTAATACAATATAACAACTGCGACACAGTCGCAGTCACTAGTCGCACTCAAAGTATAACAAAACTTCTTTATATAACGTCTGCGACCCTAGTCGCATTCTATCGTACAACAATGCGTCCTCCTTCAGTACTGCGACCAAAGTCGCAATCTTCTTTCCCATGCCTTATGTAAAAGATTTTTAATATGCGACTAGGGTGGATTAGGAATGCGACCCTGAGATCAATTCGCGTATATCAAATCTTATAAAAATTATTATATTAATTACACTGAATTAAATGAAGTAATTAATATTCTTTCTACCGTGATACAACAACAGTTTAGGAAAAAAGAGATGCACTAATGTTAATCTCGAGAAAGGAAAGATGTGCACCATACGTAATTTAAAAGTATAGGCAAACAATTCTATAAAAAGTTAATTTGTACTTCATGTATTAAACCTCTGGAGAAAAAAAGAACTCTTCGGATTCTCCCGTAATAAATCTTCAATTAAATATTTTTTTACCACTTATTACCATACTCAACCATCACCTGTAACAATTATTATTACTATTCATGTTCTTCCACAAATATTCACCTTTATATAATGCTTGTTACTAATATATTATCTCATACCTAAAAACTATATTTTTGCTCTTCCTTTTCAATTTGATTTCAAAAACTTCCAAAAAAAATTCATTCTTGAATCATGTCTTCCCCATCTTCTTCCTCTGAACACTTAGATTTCAACTTCAATCGTTCCCCCACCGGTCCTTTGTCTTCAAGATATTCTAGTGAATCTGATACCAGTCTGGACTTCACTCCTTTTGACTATCTCACTACATCAAATAATGTATTAACTGATCCTCCTATTCATGATGATAATGAAGTTTTCATGTGGGTTAGTGAAGAAGACATTATTCCTCTGCCACTTGATGGAGACATGCTTGATGAAAGCATGTCCTCTGATGCTGTAGGCTCGCTTCCTATCAACGGGTCAGACGAAGAGCTTGATAGAGACGATCCATTCTGGGAGTTCATCGGTGAAATAAAAAAAACCTCAAAAACAGCAAGATGATGAGGAAATAAGTGATGAAGAGGAAGAGCAGAAGAATGAAGACGATGAATCTGCTTATGATGGGGATAATGACGAGGATTAAGATTTCCTGATCTTCTGATATTCAATTATATTTTGTCTTCTTTTAAAAGCTTTTAATTCTATTTTTTTGTAAGGTCTCTTTCTCACTATATTAACTTATAAGCTCTTTTAATTACATATCCAAACTGCGACTGCTGCTCTTAAACACTGCGACCATAGTCGCAATCCTACTACTGATGCAATTTATGGTCGCAGTTAATCATTTATCAGTTCCCAATGCGACTATGGTCGCAATAATGTACTGTTTTGGAGTTCAAAGTAATTTAAACATATAGTGTATTAACTTTTAAACTGTTTTAGATAACTGAACAGTCACCTAGGAAGTATACACAATTTTTGAGAAAAGGTAGAAAATAAGTTTGGGAGATATTCACGTGGTTTGAGAGCTTAAACCCTTTGAAATTCCGGGATTAAAAATATATAAAGGGTCATCAGCAAAAGGATTACAAACATACTAAATTATTTTTGCTCAAACACGTTACTCTCACTGTTCGGTCAATAGACTCAAAAAAATGTCTTCTCCACCGTCTTCACCAGAAAGAAGCCAATCATCTAATGATGATTGGATGTATAGTTCTGAACCGATGCCTCGCTACGGGTCAGAATCTGAGCTTGATACAGACGACCCGTTCTGAGACTTCATTGGTGAACCAAAACACAGACATGAAGAGGAAGAAAGCGAAGATGAGACTGTCGCTGAAGAGGAGGAAGAGACGGAAAGCGATACAGAAGACGAAAGCATGACTCTTGACGACGAATCTGATTACGATGGTGATGACGAGGATTAGAAGTTTAAAAAATTGTATTTTGTTTTTTTTAAATATATATAAATCAGTTTTCTAAGGTTAATTGTGTGAATTACATTTTTTACTACTATGTCTTGGTTAAAATGCTGTACAATTGTTACAAATCTTCATTTTAAATATTTTACGCTAAACGAATATACTGCGACCATGGACGCAGTTAATAATTATATTACTTCACCCGTATAAATTTTTAAAATGATAGGTTGCGACTTTGGTCGCAGTTGCAGGACGCAGATTTAATAAATAAACTGCGACCTTGGTCGCATTTGCTGGTCTTTAATCTTAATCAACAACAACACTGCTACCTTAGTCGCAGTTGCTAACCGTAGTCTTAATAAAATACAAAGCGACCTTGGTCGCAGTTGCTGGTTTTTGGACTTAATAAAATACACTGCGACCTTGGTCGCAATCGCTGGTCTTTATTTTTAATCAACAACAACACTGCGACCTTGGTCGCAGTTGCTGGCCGCAGTCTTAAAAAAATAATCTGCAACCTTGGTCGCAGCTGCTGGTCTTTAGTCTTAATCAACAACAACACTGCGACGAGATGACACGTCACCGCAGAAGTTGCTTAGTCACAGTCTTTGGTCGAAGTGTCGACCCTGGTCGCAGTTGTTTCTATTTGCAATGTAGTCTTATGCGACCCTGGTCGCAGCGTCGTCTCTGGTCCAAGTTGTTTTGTTTGCAATGCATGACTGCGACCAACGTCGTAGTTTATTAAAAAACAAATATGATTTTTATTTATGTCCAGGCATTTATCTCCAGGCATGTGAAAATGATACAAAACGCTCTCTTATACAATAAGATTGAGTGTTACAATACAGCAATACAAAGAAGACTAAACATCAAAAGACGCTCTCTTATACAATAAGATTGAGTGTTACAATACAGCAGTACAAATAAGACTAAACATCAAAAGACGCTCTCTTATACAATAAGATTGAGTGTTACAATACAACAGTACAAAGAAGACTAAACATCAAAAAGAGCCCTTGTTGACTAAGAGCAGTGGTGTTATTGAGGTCTGGTGGCAGCAGAATCTCCGATTCCACCTGACCCTCCAAAGTGGCGGGATACGATCCTTCGTATATGAACATCTCTTCCACCAGAAGGTTATCCAGTTAGCATGGAATTTCCTCGATGTCACTTCTGAGGTAAGAGAGGAGATTTTTAGACCTCACAGGGTATGCTACCCACCACTATATCCACCACATCCCCCGCCGCCATACCCACTCTGACCATCCCTTGCCAGCAAGCTTGACTGGTGCATCAAGTCCGAGGAGATCTTGGTGAGGGTTAAGTCCTCGCCAGGGATCATGACTTCTTCCCTTGTGAACGACGAGGACCATGACTTCTTCCCTTGTGGACGATGAGGTCTATGACTTCTTCTCTTGTGGACGAACATCGATCAAGTTCGTCCATAGGGTCATCTTCATCCATGGAGGCAGGCCCCTGTTAGAAACTCTGAAGAAGGCGAAAATTCTCAGAGCAATTGCTCTCAAAAATAAAACAGTCTAATTATGGGCTGTTAAAGGTAGAGGGTGAGCCCTATTTATAGGCAGCCCATAATAACCATAATTAATGGTTCATTAATCAGAACCGTCGGCTTTAATGGTCTCCAACCGCCAGCGCCGGTTTGGCATTAAAAGACATTAACGCCTAAACCCAATGAAGAGCCGACGCGTAGACAACGTAGACTTGACGTTTAAAGATCTCATAAAATCTTTATGACAGGCCGCGTCTCTCGGAGTGACTCCAAGTCGCGTCCCCTCAGCAAACTTTTCATTTTTCATTTAGATTCAAAAAATGACTTAATTCAAAAACAACACTTAATAAAACAACACTGCGACCTTGGTCGCTATGCATGTTAATATAAAGGAAACACTTACTTAACGTACTGCGACCTAAGTCGCAGTCCATGTAATGCAACCCTAGATTGCAGTTGCTGGCCATCTTTATCAATAACAACACTGCGACCTTGGTCGCAATTAACCATGTACACTGCGACCAAAGTCTCTGACTAAGGTCGCAGTTTAAATGTACACAGCGACCAAAGTCTCTGACTAAGGTCGTAGTTTAAATTTAACTATAAAGTAGAATTTTATCGCAGGCTGAAAAAATTGATCTGAAAAGATTTTATATTTTGAGAAAAAAATTTATCGCAGGCTGAAAAGTAGAAACTAGATCTTTCATAAAAGAGGTAAGGAAATAGGGCGAAAAGTAATTTATATACAATAACCTAAATCCTATAAAGAGCGGCAAAAAAAGGGGGAAAATAATAATAAACAATAAGGAAAGTTATCGAAAAAGGGGGTATTTGGTAATTTAACTTCTTCCTAAAAGTGGGCCGCAAGTTAGTGGGGTGACAAAATTGAGCCACGTCAACGCAGGCTGAGAGAGTTCTCTCAGCCGCAGGCTGATATACATTTTTCTCATATATATATATAGAGAGAGAAATGTAAATCAGCTGACACAGAAGGTAACTCCCTCCTATGTCGCACTCAAAAATCGTATTTTTAGAGTGAATTTTTAAGATCCGACCGCACATTATCATCTTCATATTCTAAGATATACATATATAAAAAATCAAGTGATTTGAAGTTCGTTTACTTATTGATCTAATCGTTCCATTTTGTTCTATTGTTAAAAAACCGTTAATGTTTGATCCCAAAGAAAATGGAGTAAACAAATTTCAAATTACTTGATTTTTTATATGTGTATATCTTAGAATATGAAGATGATAATGTGCGGTCGGATCTTGAAAATTTACTCGGGAAATTGATTTTTGAGTGCGACATAGGAGGGAGTTGCCTCCTGTGTCAGCTGATTTACATTTCTCTCATATATATATATATATATATATTCAAATGGATTACAAAAACCCTAGAATGAAATATGTATTTCTTTGAAGATAATGTGGTACGAAGCGAAGTCAAGCTTGCTACTAACCTACCCATTTGTGCAGACAAACACACAGTCGCTCCCATAGTGCACTCTGCTGACCGTCTGATTATAAAATATAGGAATGTTCCCCGCCAATGCCTTCACAAACCTCCCATTTCCTCTGGAATGAAACAATGATCGCCCCCCATCTCATACGGATCGTCTTGGTCCCAATACGCCATTGAGAGGTCCGAAAGCCATGAGGCATTCGCATACTCCAAATTTGCCAATAGCCAATTCAACAACATTCTCTCCTCCTCCGTCTCCGTGACCTTGTAAACCTTTCTAAAGGCCTCCAATTCCGTCCCCAATGACAAGTGCACATTTTGCATATACTCCAAGATTGCCTGCCGCAGCTTACATATCTTATCAAGCAACTGATTAAACGCAACCTCCACCTTCGAGTCCACCACCGTGTCCACCGGCCTCCCGTCAGGCCAATACAGCGGGCACTTATCCCGCACCTTATGCAAGGAGAACCCAAGCTACCTCGTCAGCACACCAAACGGGTTCCCATTGCTCCCGGTCAGCACGCTGCCGCCCAAATCCGCGGCAGCATTCTGACCGTCAGCTCCCGTCATCTTCTTGGTCAGGACGTGGCCGCTTCCAAGATGATGACTTTAAAGCCCAGCGCCTGCAGCTGGCCGGCAGCGGCCAGGCCTGCCAGCCCGGCCCTAATTATGATCACATCCCCGTTGGTGGAGCTCGCGGGCAGTGAAAGAGGGACATTATTGAGGACACTGAAGTTGATGCAGGCGTGGGACTGGAGAAAGCAGTAGGCGGCGGTGACAAGCCGGCGGTGCTCGGAGCGGATGGAGGCGGCGGACTGGTCCTCGGTGAGGAAAGTGGAAGGGTTGCAGCGGAAGAGAAAAAGGATGTGGTTGCGGACAGTGATGCAGTTGGCCTGGGAGCTGGGATCGCCGACGGGGCGGGGGGGGGGGGGGGGGGGGGGGGGTGCGGCGGGGGTGGTAACATTGGCCTCGATCTCCTCCTCGGAGAGGGAGTCGATGGGGAAGCCGACGACGAGGGAGATGAGGGACTTAGTGTTGAGGTCGTTGAGCTGGGAGCGGCGGCGGCGGCGGCGGGAGGAGGCAGAGCGGCTGATCTGGCGGCGGATCAGGCGGTCGAGGAGCTTCTCGTTGTAGATGACGGAGGGGCTGCTCGCGTGGGGACGGAGGGCGCGGGAGCGGCAGAGGGACTGGGACGGGATCATCTCCGGGAACTGCTTCTTGCGGCGGCGGCGCTTCTTGGAGAGGGCGGCGGGGTCGAGGGGCTGGGTAGGGGCATTCTGGGAAGGGGAAGGGGAAGGGGAAGGGGGTGGCAGGGGCATAATGGGAAGGGTCGCCGGGAGAGGGAAGGGTAGATTTGAAATCGCTTCCATGGATTCCATGGTTGTTTTGGGTTCGTCGCCGGCGACGCAAGGGGTGTCGCCGGCGAGGAAAGGGTGGGGGTTTTGTCTGGGGGTTGAATTGGGAGCGGCGCTGAGAGTTTTGGGGGGTTTGGTGTTGGAGAGGGACCCAAAATTTTGAGGAATTGGTTCCTTTGGGCTTTTAAGAGCGACGGTACATGGACACAGTGTTAACGGCCCGTTGTTTTTTTGGCCCACGATTGCGAAAGTTCAGCTAAACACTGTATTTTTTAAGGGAAAATTACAGAAAAATAACCCTAAATCATTGGGGTAATTTAAATTATGTATGTGTTTGTTTTGAATCGGAAAATCAAAAATCGTACATGCGAAAACTCTTTTTTTTTTTTTTCTTGCTTTCTTTGAATCGAAAATTGTAAATGAAGAAACATTTTTTTCTTTTCCCTTTCTTTTTTTACACCTTCCATTTCTGTCTTTATAAAATTGTTTTTCCACTCACAGAATATGTGTTAGAAAAATGAGAATATTTCTCACTTTTCTTATTTGTTTTGAATTGAAAAAAAGAAATGGGAAGAAAAAAACTCTTTTTCTTTTTTCTTTACACTCCTCTTTTACTCTATTATTTTTTTACTTCCAAAGTGTTATAATTAATTTTTTGATCATGTGTATTTTACCTGTTATAAGTTATAGCTTAAAATATTTTTTTTTTTGGAGAATGTAAATTTTATTTATCAAATCATATATACAGAGATAAAGCCAAAATGGCTATACAGCTTTAGTCGACTAAGCCAGTAAGACTAGTCAGCGAGACATGAACCAAGTCGACTATATCAGGATCCTAGTCGACTTAACTTGCTACAAGTCGACTAATCACAGTGTCAAGTCGACTTACAATTTACACCGGATGTATCCATCTTCTCTGTTGACACAGGAGTCGACTATTCCAAAAAGAATTAGTCGACTATATATGCACCTAGTCGACTAGGTCAGAAAGCCTAGTCGACTATACTTGCACCAAGTCGACTAACCATAAAGTTAAGTCGACTTAAATTTTGATCTGGATATATCCGTCTTCTCTGTTTCCACAGGAGTCGACTATTCCCAAAAATTAGTCGACTAAACATGAATGAAGTCGACTAGAAATCCCTATTAGTCGACTAAAACTGCTGATAGCCCATATTTCTGTCATAATTCCAGACCCCTCAAAAATTCACAGTGGCATTAGGATCCAAAGTGAATACATTCCTATAGATGTGCAGTTTAATCTTGAATACAGTAGAACCCACCTCCTGGGCCTTGCCTTCAAAAATTTTCATATTGCGGGCATTCCAAATATAATAAACTGTACAAGCAAGGGCCACCTTTTTAGCTTTTGCTTTTCCACTGGAGCCCTTCGCCTCCTTCTTTATCCACTTAAGAGCACTAGAGATAGTTGACATCCCCCGAGAGATACCAGCCAGTCTCTAATGTATCTCCAAACCATAGCAGAGAAGGAACAGTGAAAGAATAGATGATCTGCCGATTCCTTATTACCAACACAGAGTGCACACGATTCGTCAACCTGAAGAAAGGTCAATCTGTCTTTTGTAGGTAGCCTCTTCTGCACTGCAAGCCAAAGAGTAAAAGCATGCTTTGGTGTGACATACGAATTCCAAACTGCGCTTGTCCAAGCTAGCCTGGAACCTTTATATCTGAAAAACTCATATCCGAGCGATATGCACATCCGCTCTCCTACCGCCCAAGAGGATAACCTCCTCTTCGCCGCCTCAACCGACCCTTCTACAAGGCATATTTTGTCACGTATCGCAACTAGCCTCTTAAGCAATGGCGAATCATCCCTTTTACATTTCCATTCCCAAGCAGAGACATCCCCTTTAAGGTAGATATGATGCACCCAACGCACCCATAAAGTGTCCTTTTTCTTGTGAATGTTCCAAAAGGATTTTGCTAGCAGGGAATCATTCCAAATATTTTAAGATATAGCTTAAAATATTTTATTTTGATGTCATGTAAATCTCATGTGCAATTCAATTACATCATTAAAACGTCACTTCAAAATTAATTTTTAATTTAATATTATTTTATGATCAACTTTTTCGCTTTCACTTTGACATTACTAATCAAACACTCAAAAAACATAATATACTTTTTTTCACATACACTTTCACATTACAACTAAATATCGAAAAGAGAATTGTACATATCTCAATTTTTCACTACACTTTCACATTTTTCATCCTCATTTATCAATCACACTTTTTCCTCCCACTTTCATTAAATCAAATAGGCACGATGCTATAGTTAATTTTGTGGTAATATAAATCTTACTTGTAATAAATTGTAGCTCAAAATAATTAATTTTATGGTCATGTAAATCTCACTTGCAATCTAATTACAGTCCAAAAAAGTCACTTTATAATTAATATTTAATTTAATATTATTTCATATTATTATTATTTTTAATATTATTTAATAATAATCATTTGAATCATCAAATAGTTAATTTTGTGGTCAACTTTTCTACTTACACTTTAATATCATTAATCAAATATTGTAAAACATAATATACTTTCCCACTTACACTTTCACAACGTAAAATTTACTTACACAAATCTTAATTTTTTACTTTTATATTTCTCATTCTCATTTTTTATTTGCAATTTTTTCTCTCATTAACACCGAACAAAACAAGCTTTATATATCCTAAAATATTTTTCAGTACATGTTGTTATCTTAATTATTCAGTATAAATTATAAATGTGTAGTATCTTCTATTGACGATTAAAAATGTTTTAACACATGATTTCACTACGTATACTTGACCTTTTACTCCTCTGTGTTCATAGTTTTCACTTTTCATCTTTTTTCACACAATAGCCACCACCCTTCACCTCCGCTGTTATTGCCGCCGTTCGCTCTCACCTTCTCAACTCCCTCTTTGGCTATACATGACGGTGATAAACACAAGATATTTCTGCAGTGTGAATGTAAATGTTATAAAGCTAAAATTTTGATATATATATTGTTAAGTATGTGACGTTAGATTTAGAGACATAATTTATGTTCTTGTTTTATAATAAGAAAATTTACAACATTTAATTTGTTGTGCATCTTTATGCAGAAAAAGAAAAAGAGAAAGCATAAAGTATGAAATAAATTGTGTTGTGTCTAACATTTGAACTTTGTTACCTTCAATAATTTATTTTAAAGTTACACTTTACCTAGAGCTCAAAACTGTTTTTTTTTTTTTTAGAAAAAGAGTGATATAAAAGAAAGAGATCACTAAAAATTATCTAAAAGAAACAGATCATTACAAATTATATACACTGTAGTATTATGTATTTTATATAGTAGTATTATATATTTTATAAAACCTGATGCACGCTGATGTATATGTTGCTATGAATTTCTGAGGAGAACGCCCCCACGATCGGATCAACTGGGACGACGCAGTAGAAACAAACCACAAGATCTATTAAGATAAAGTGAATAAGAGGAGAAGAAGATATTTCAAAGTAAATAGAAAGCCAACAATTAATATAACGTGGTTCCACCGAACAAACAATATAACGTGGTTCCACCGATCAAACATATCGTGTGTACGTCCCTGAGAGAAGGAGGAAGAAACTTTATTAAAACTTTGGGGAATACAATAAGAATATCTTACACCTCACGCTGAGAAGATTAAAAGTCTTTGATGGCCGTCAAGAACAACGAACCCTTGTGACAAATCTTCTCTCACGAATCTCTCACTTAGATGAATTACACCCTTAAGAATTACAAATCTATTAGATTCTCGTGAAATACATTGAAGGTCACCATAAATGGTTATTTATAGATCATAAAACTATCTTAGTCCTAAACAAACTCCATCAATCAGAATACAGAAACTTGAAATCTAAATCAGACTCAAAGCAGGTTCATAAAAGGAAACTGCCATATCCGACATTAATTAACTATGATCATGACGTCATAACCCTAATACATGTGAGTCTGTCCCTGATGCCTGCCACCACGATCGTGACATCTTCGAACTCTCCACTCCCCAGTACACCTCTATCGTCACCTTTTCAACCCAAACACAGCCAAAGATAATTATATATATAGCCTCAGGAACAAACATGGAGCTTGTTCAATCATACTTATCTTCTTTCTGAGCATCTGCACCCATGCAAGATGAGTAGGAAAAAGAGAAACGAGGAAAATGAGGCTAGCAGGAGTTCCCCCAATATTATTAGCGCTATGGTTTGTCTCTGTTGAAAGATGACAATTGAAGGTGTTGGAACAGAAATGCAACATATTATTATTATTTGCAGCAATATCCTCAAACCTTCGTTCAATTTTTTGTGGACTCTAGATGGCTAAGAAGAGAGAGAGAGAGAGAGTCGGGAGACTGATGATGGTATATTATGTAATTGAGGTATCATGTTGAAATAAGTAGTTCGAGGTATTATTGTATATTGACCAATAATTTAGAGTAAAAAATTTAAAGAACCCTTATAGTTTAGCGCATTTTCATGTTATTTTTCCTATTTTAATTCTTCAAGTATCAACTTATTTATGTTCCGTACTTAGAAATTTCTAGTACTTAACAAAGACAACATGCACCTAAATGTTGCCTCTCCTTCTCCCTCGATTCATACAGGAAAGATTATAATTCATTGATAAATAATAGACAAAATTGTGATAGTATCTTGGATCATCCACTAAAAAGGGACCAATGTAATAATAACAAAATGTCGGATGGAGAAACTTTCTTCAGAAAAGAAAATTGTTGTTAATTGGACTATTAGGAGCTCCTATTGGTTGGATGGAAGAGAAAACAGACTAATATTCATAAATCTAATAATCTATCAATTCGATTTTGAGTATTCAAAATCCAAAAGTCTCTCTGTGTGCAATGCATCATTTCAAAGTCTGATTCTGTATACTTTGAGAAATTCTTTCTGAAGAACAATGGAATTATGAAACAAGTGAGATGTTCCCTCTATTATTAGTCGGTGATGTGTAACTTAAATACCATGAAGAAAAATAAGAAATTATAACTTAACAGTTAACAGTTTGGGCGTGTTTGTTTCGCCGCAAAACGTCGCAAAACGCAAATCGTAAAACTTCTTTTCCATTTTCCGCCGTTTGTTTTGCTGAAAAACAAGTTGCAAAATGCAACTATTCTTTTCCCATTTGCAGTTGCTACAGTTAAATTTGTGGTCATGTAAATCTCACTTTTACACTCATATATTCTCACTTGCAGTTGCTACAGTTAATTTTGTGGTCATGTAACTCTCACTTGTAGCACACTTACAGTTTAAAACAGTTATTTGATAATCAATATATAATTTAATATTATTAAATATTTAATATTTAAATAGTGTTCAATTTCTTATTTAATTATTATATATTTTATATTTTTAATCTTTAATTTTTTATTGTTTTTAATATTATTTTAATATTTAATATTTTACTATTTTAATTTAAGATTTTTATTTAATATTTTATTATTTTATTAATACTTATTCCATTTTTTATTATTTTATTTAGAGTTAATATTTTATTAATATAACAATATTATACTTTACTATTTATTTAATTATTTATTTTTTAATATAAAAAATTACTTTATTAATATCATAATATATTTTATTATTATATTAATATTTTATTATGTTAATATGTAATAATAATTCAGTATAATAATACTATAATGATACTTTATTATTAAATTATAATTATATTTTACTTTGTTAATTTTATATTTCTATAATATTACAATAATATTATAATAAAATTTATATTATAATAATTTTCAAGTATTTTTAATATTATAATATTATAACTATATTTTATTATTTTGTAAGATTTTTTAATATTTATATTTTATTAGTAGTCTTAAAATTTTATTAATGTTCTTTAGATTTTCTTAAAATTTTATATTATTTATTTAGTTAATATTTTAATAATATTTTACTATTTATACTAATATTTTATTAATATTATTGTTATAAATAAAATATTAAGAATATTAATTTTTTATCTCAAATTTATTAATACAATTTAATTTGCAATAGTAGATTTATTTTAATAGTATTTATAATATTTAAATTACTGTTACAGTTAATTTTGTGGTCAACTTTTTCACTTACACTTTTACATTACCAATCAAACACCGTAAAACACAATATACTTTACCGTTTACACTTTCACTTTATCAACCAAACACCGTAAAACACAATATACTTTTCCATTTACATTTCACTTTATCAACCAAACACCGTAAAACACAATATATTTTCTCTGCTACAGTTCACTTTTTCCATTCTCATTTTACGACTTACGACTTGCGACGTTTTGCAACGAAACAAACAGGTCCTTTGTAACTTGTTTTCCAAAATAAATACTGCCATAACAAAGCAATCCGCTTTGCACAGCACACGTGACTCGACACGTGACTCTCTGGAAGTCTCTCAACTGCCCCGCTAGCTCGCGTGCCTCGACACGTGACCCTCCGGAAGTTTATCCACTTCATCACTCATGTGTTGGATCACGTGACGCTATCCCCCTCTCGTGTGCGAGATTTTTTTTGACCATTTGTGCTCTCTTATAAATACCGAGACTTCTGAAGATTATGGGCCTCAGCCCATGAGCATAGCAAGCCTATCGGGCTTTGCGTTGCCTCATGAGTTGGGCCAAGGGTCGATGCTCCTCTGGGCCTTCTAAAAATGGAGCTTCTTTGGGGGCTGGCTAATTTGAGGCTCACTCTCCCCAACAGCCTGCATCAGTTCTATCTCTGACGTCCGATGACCAACAGCGATGACAGGCGATGGACTCTCCCCTAGGGGTGGCAATTGGGTCGGGTCGGGTCTAATTGGGTCGGGTCTTAAATGGGTCGACCCATAATCGGGTCGGGTCGACCCGACCCATTTATTTATATGGGTCAAAAATCCAAACCCAAACCCGACCCAGTATTATGTGGGTCGATCCGACCCGACCATTTGACCCATTTAACTAAATGGGTCAGCCGGGTCGGGTCGACCCGTTAGCGGTAAATGTTTTGTAGGAACCTTATTCTTGCATTCTATAAGTAGATGACAGTGACATAATGTTGGTTTCAATAAGTTAAAAATCATAAAATCATGTATATCAAATGCAATGCTTCTTATTCTCTGAAATAAAGGTGAAAGTATTAGTGGGATTGAGACAAACTCAGGGATTGTTTATGCAATATAATTTTGTTTATTTATGAGAATGTAGTTAAAATTAAGGGCTTTAGGTTTTTCATAGAAGATTGTGCAATGTGTATGGTGTATTGAATTTTGATGAAGAAATGATGGAGAGCTAAATTATGAAGTCCCTGAGCGGAAATGATAAATGATTCCCAAAAAAAAATCTCTGGATCAAAAATATAAAAAGGTAAATGGGTCTTAGCGGGTCTTAGCGGTTTGGTGGGTTTGGGTCGACCCGACCCATTTATTAATCGGGTCTGGTGGGTCGACCCGATTACGACCCAAACCCGTATAGCTCAAACCCATACCCACTTACTCTGGGTCGGGTCGGGTCGGGTCTGGGGGTCGGGTCTGAATTGCCCCCCCTACTCTCCCTGCAACCAAATCGTTCTGATGAAGACAAAATTGCAGATCTCAAGGAAAGAATGGCGGTGATGTTCCTCAAACCGGTCGGCCAGTTCTATGAAGCTCCGCGATGATTGTTGCCAAGAAGAGAGGGAAGGAGCTCATGAACTACCTCAAATGCCAAGGCCCTGTCCTTTCCAAGCAATCCTCAAAAGCATTTAAGGTCAGAAGGAAATCGAAAGGAGCTCATGTCTCTAGTTTTCCTCTTTTACTGCCCTTTCTAAACTGAATTTCAATCCTGCGGAGCTTGAAGACTTGGACGTCGATGACGTAGATTTCAATCTCCTCATGGGGGCCTTGACCACGAGTTTCTTGGGCCAATAGATTGAAAGGAGGGCTCGGCCTATTGGCCTAAGATACTCGTGGGCTGGTAAATGAATAGGCTCCCCCGTGACTATTGTTTATATGGGCTTCACTTTCATTCCCAAATAAGGTTGACATTTTCTAGTCGGCCGAAAATATAAAAAGCCCAACAAATAATAGTCAATAGCGAGGACTAAAGATTCTAGAGAGGTGAGAACCTTCAGTCTTATTTTTTTTTACAGTCCTCCTGATTCTCCATTAATGCGCAAAGAGAGCTGAAGAAGATGCAAACGGGGCTGATATTAGTGCATTTAATATAGATATATTACGAACATATTCAACAAAAGTCAACTGTCACAATAGGAGAGCATACATGGAAAAAAAAAAATATAACCCTCATAGAAATTAATTGTTTTTATTCTCTGATCTCAAATTTGATGATAAAGCACTGTAATGGTCATAAAGGGAAATAATCGGTGACGGTAAATGTAAATCCAGTAAACAAATCTATTAGCACAAGCAGAATTTTTTTTTTTTTTTAATAGAGATAGAATCTGGAAGGACAATATGGTGTCTTTTTTTTTTTTTTTTTTTTTGGCTTTTTCCCCTGTTTTCATATGTAGATTTATGATCTAAATCTTTAATCGGATCATATCGATTTTATTAATGCATCTGTCTACTTCATCCCTGCATCACCATTTTGTAGATTCCATCTTCGCTATCATCACGAATTTTTCACAAATGTCATTATTCCTATTTGAGTTTCATATTCAATCTTGAACATAGAGTCCCAAACACCTAATGGACCATTGGACCATTATCATAATTGAAAGTTGCTCGAATCATAAAATTTTTATCCCCACATTTTGAGAGCTACTAGTCTACGAGCTACTAGTCTACACCGGCTCTTGGGTTCATGTCGCGCGACTAGTCCAACTAACTCGCGAACCTTTTTTCAGATGTGGGATCAAAATCAAATCTAATAACATATTTATATATTTGACTTCAGTCACTGTGACCATTGGTGAGCTCTTGAGTTTGCTATTTAGTGGTGGTCAGTTAATTTTGATGTACACTAATTTTTTAACTAAAAAAAAAAAAACTAATAAATATCTCATCAGCCTGAGAATCTTCAGATGAATCTTAAGACAACGGTGCCTCAAAATAATGTAATTCAAGATATACGAAACCACATTGCATGGAGTTAAATTTGACTTCAATAAACCACGAGCGATTACTCAATTCCATATGGCAACCCAAACTGGAAGCCCAGTGGAGAGTGATCACAAATGTGACAGTTTGATCATTATCACAGCTGGAATGAAATGGACAACTCATTTTATAAGGATTGTTTGTTTGCTCTGAAAGTTGATGAAAAACTCATTTTTTTTAAATTTCTGATACAATGTGTCTCATACCCCTTTTTTTCCCTTCCCTTAGATTTTTGCTGTGAAAGTTAAAGGGGAAAATTTAACCTCTATCTTAAATTTTTACATGAAGGGTCAGATTTCGGAACAATTTACTTCGAAAACTTCTGAAATCTGACATGTGAGAGCCCACCGCTTATTCGTCAATCTGTTTTTCAACAACCAAACAGCCCCTTATCAAATCCAACGATCCGAAAAGGTGCAGCACAAACAGAAAAGCCTGATTTACAGATGGAGCTCCAATTATTTCAACAACTTGGCCTCGATCACTGGGTGTAGATTTGGGTGCAATGTGTTGAAGTTGTCGAAGAACAGAAGAGTTCAAGTCAGAAATGTGGAGCCAACATTTCCCAACTCATTGCACAGATTGGCCGAGACGTTACACGCAATGGAACGCGGTGCAGCATTTGACGTCCATTCAGAGAACGCCACGTGTATCCAGGCGTGAGAATGCTGGCTGAAAGTTTTGTTCTGTGATTTGGCACGCCCAGAAGACGAACCCCACAACGTTACAGCAGCACGTGCTCACGTGACGTGGTCAGAAGAACTGCCAGCAGTTTGCACACAGATTCTAATACTGGAGGGGTAGAGGGTCCCCCATTTGTTGGCTCTGCTGTGGGAGGAAATTTGTTAATAGGCCAAGTAGAGGGTGGGAACTGTAAATTAATAGTTTTATATATTCATTTAAAACAAAAGCAAAAATTATTTCTCAAACAACATATTGTTACATTTTCCATAACCAAAAAATTCCAACAAAAGAAAATTTGCGGACTTCAAAATCATATAATAAATATTTCTGTTATCTTTATCTCTTTTTTTCTGGAAAAAAGAAGTCTTTTGTTCTTATCTTTGACTCTTCCTTTTTCTTTTCTTATTGAATAAAAACCATATTCAAGTTTGACCCTGAGGCATTTCATAATTCAACTTTCTTTGGACTTCATCTACTATTTTAACACTCTGACTAATAACAAGTTGCATTTGATTTTTTCAGTTTCTAAATCGCAACAGCTTAAAACTAAGAATGAATTGTAGAAAATTTTCATGTACTATCATTATTTTATAGAAAAATAGTTACGCTGTACTGAAACGAGCAGTGAAGCATTCTATTCTATTGAATTAACCTGAAAAACACCAATGTATCATTATAAGATTTGGCTCTAAGTCTCTTAACGGAGAAACACATCAATACTATTTAAGATTTGATAAAAGATTTCCACAGTATGATAAGTTAATGTGTACATGAGTGAGTAGTTACATGAATTTTGTATGACTTCCAATACAAAATCATATTGCGTCCCGTCTTTTAACATGACTTTCTATTAAAAACAATGTAAACGACTATAATAAAACATATAATTCACAAAGTTTGTTAAGACTTAATTTACTAATAGAAAATATTAAATTCCCAAAATTATCACAAAGTATTAAGGTTCTACTCAAGTTTATGCTAGTTTGGGTGTGGGGTGGGGGGGGGGGGGGGGGGGGGGGGGTGGCGGCGGGAATTTAGAGTAGTTTTGAATAAAACCCCTATAACTTATTATACAGAGAATTTAGTAAATAAAAAATAAAATTGAGTAATTAGATGTTCATATTCATGACCAAGTGCATGACTGTGATACGATGAAAAAAAATTTTGATTTTCATATTCTTGTTTTTAAAGAGTAGGAATCACCAACTATAAATCAAATTTTGTTGAAGTCACTAACCAAATGGTGAGCTCTATCTTGCTTGTTAGCATACAACTGAGAAGACACCAAATGGGGACAATGTGGGCTCCACGTGTAAGTGAGTGGATCTGGCAACAAATGGGAACATTATGAACTCAACTTATTAGCTCATTAGTCCTGAAGTGGTGACTGGACACCACGTGGAGGGGTGTCAGGGACAAAGGCTTGGCTCGGGAGAAAAGAGTCCAAGGTCCTGTTTGCCAAGCAGAAAGTAAAGAAATTATTTACATGTGTGTTATTATTTTTTCCCTCATTTCATCGTGCAATACATCTTTCTTTTTCCTCCTTCCTCCTCCTTCTCTGGCGACCTCCGCTCCCTTCTCCCCTCCCCCTCCGCCTTCACGACCTCCCCCTTGGACTCCGCGGCCTCCCCCACCCCCCGTCCCCTCCACCCCGCCCGCCCCCTCCCCCCACATCTATTCGGCCGAATAGATGTGGGGGGAGGGGGCGGCGGGGTGGAGGGGGACGTGCGGTGGGAGGGGTTAGGGGAGAAGAGAGGGTGGGAGGCCTGGGGGTGGGGGGAGTTTGCCGGAGAGATGGGGGATGGGGTTGAGGGAGAGGGGGGGTTTGCCGGAGGAAGGGAATGGGGTTTGTTGGGGGAGGGGGAAGGGGTCGCCGGAGGAAGGGAATGGGGTTCACTGGAGGGGGAGGGGGGTTCGCTGGAGGATGGAGAAGGTTGCCGGTGAGGAAGGAGGAGAAGAAGAAGGAGAAGAAGGAAAGGGCATTTTGATTATTTAAAATTTATTAGGAAGTATCTTTATCAATTTTAGGGGATGCCTTAATCCATGAGGGACCTTTATCAAGTTTGAGGGTG
>JAVJIF010008791.1:0-135550 GCA_038442645.1 Agave tequilana
CCTTCACCATTCTCCTTTTACAAGGTTTGCCTAGACCTCTAACATTCCATGATCCAAAAATCATAGTAACATAAAAAAATAACCATCATCACCTCAGAGAAAAAAGACTGAGACAGTTAAGCAATATCCCCAACCTTCTTCAATTCCCTCACTCTATTAACAACCTCTAAGGAGATAGGCAGATTAACCCACAGTCCACCATTTCCATAATATGAGCATTATTAATGGAATGTAAAGGAGCAGATCATGAGTGAGAATTACCTTTAGAGGAGGACACAGAGCGAGTTCTCGTGGAAGGAAGATACTTGAAGAGAGGCTTAAATTGAGAGGAGTGCTTGGAGGTTGATTTCTTCTTACACTTCATCTTCACCTTCAAAGGTTTAGTAAATCCAGTTGAAGCTTTTGAATCGGCATCACTAGCATGAGGGTTCACCTTTTCTACCTCTGGTTCTGGCAATGCTATCTCACATGAACCAGAATTGAAAATTTGCTTCCCCTGTTAGATTTTGAAATGACGCAAGACTTTATCCCACGTGCTATATTCAAACAAAGTTGGCTTTCCATGTCTCAGGGATATGCTCAATCACCAGGGTTTTTTCCTTTGCAGCAATCCTGCATTGAAATTATCCTTAACAGCTCTATAACAACTTCACATATTCTCCCTCCTCACAATTCAAATTCAAATCATCTGAGATTACCTTCTCCTCTAGAGGAATTTCTTTGATTTGTCCTTCAAGATTACCATCCTGCTCCTCTCTGGTCACGACAGCCTTTGGAATAGGACATGCACCAGTAGTATTCTGCGACCCCTTTCTCGCCTTAGCAGCATTATTGACCAGAATATTCTAGACAGTGACATTTGATCCCCCACCTTCACCCTGCTAGAAGAACTTTAGATTCTCTTCTGCTAACTTATCAACAAGCAGACATTTCCCAATAGGTACAACTTCCACCTCAAATTTTCTAAGAACAAGATCCATAGGAGAAGGGTAGGAACAAAGTAAAGTTATAGGAAAAACACTCACATCTGGTACCTTAGCAAGAACCCAAGATTCATTAGTGTTAACTTTGATCTTGACATTACTGCTCGACCAGATGAGTTCCTTGAACTTAGACACCACCGCTGCCACAGCTGATAGAAACCAGCATTGGAAAGGAAATCCAGTCTACCAAACCCACACAAAGACCTCCTTGAACTTATTGATAGCATTCAGATCATCTGACCATTCTGTGAAGTATTTACTAAAATTGAGAATTTAATCAGCCCTTCCTTCACTGCCAACTCAATTCTAAAAGAAATAAGAAATTACATGAGGAACTTTCCCTTCCCGCACCAATAATCAAAATGCTCGCCTTAAATCTTTAATCAAAGGCACCCAAGCATCAAAGTGAAGAAAGCAGAATCCGGACATTGGTGAATGTAATACCCTGACTCCAGAATATATATTCTTTTACGGTTTTTGACGTTTTGAATTTGTATGTATTTATTCATGTATGTATTTTTTCCATTTGATCTGAAATTCTTACAACAAACTCGGAGTAGGTGTGGACTCTGCCCGAGAATTTTCAATACTTTTCTTTTTAATTATTATTTAATTAATATTTTTCTCTCCCTTTTTATTTTCCTTTTCTTTCTTTTTTAAATTCATTTCTTTTCCATTTTTCTTCATTTTTATTTTTATATTATTTTCTTATGAGAAATTTGCTTATTGTCTCCCAACGATATAATATTTACATTTTTATTTTTTCCTCTTTTTCTTTTTTCTTTTCTTTTCTCCATTTTTCTAGAATCTTCTTGGCTTTTCTAAGAAGCCAAGCTCTTGGTTTCCCTTGCAAGTTCTCTTCCTCTCTAATAACTCTCTCTCACTTATCTTTACACCCATAAATTAAAATCCCCACTCTCTCCTTATTTTCTCTCGCCTCTCTCTAAAACTCTCATTTTCTCACTCTAAAAATCCTACAAAATTTTCTCCACCACCAAGACCACCTCCATATCACCTAAAGCTCCTCCCTAGGCCAGTCACACCACCTTCTCTCTCTCCATCATTTTCTCTCTTAAAACACCCAAAAACACTTTCTCCCTCCTCTTTCTACTCTCTCTACTTTCTCTCTACCACCTCCTCCTATCTCAGGCCGCCAGCAGCACAGACCACCATCACCTGCTTCTCCACTCTCTACCATCATCCATTTCTCCAAACTACCTTTCTCTCCTAAAATCCTAAAAACCTACTTTCTCGCTCCTTTTCACTTTCTCTCTCTAGATTTATCCTTCCCTCCACCACTAGGCTGCTAGCATCACTTCTCCTCACCTCCTTCTCCACCACTTTACTCTACTAACCACACTCTCAAAATCCCTTTCTCTCTCCACTAAATACAAAACCCAAATTTTCTCTCTAGGTTTTTCTCTCTTTCCCTTCACTTTCTCTCCCACTCTTTCACTAGCACTCATAGCCAACCCCTCAGGCTGCACACACACACACACACACACACACACACACACACTCACACACACCTCCTTTCTACACGTGCACGTGATATCGGGTAATTTTCAATATAGGCGAGTACCTTTCCCCTGTAAAAATGGTTGTAGAAATATTTATATAAATGTTCTGGGCATTGTTTGTGATTATTTGGTATTCAGACTTGTATGAATGTCCTTGGATATTTTTAGAAAGTTTTTGTAGTTTTTAAATATATAGGCACTATTAGTATTTTCCTGTATTTTAGAAATTAACTGTATATTTTTAGAAATTTTCATGTATTTTACAATTTAACTGTATGTTTTTAAAAATTACTATGTATTTAGAAATTATCTACATATTTTTAGGAATTTTCTGAGTATTTAGGAAATTTCTATGCATTTTTAGGAATTTCCTGTATTTTTCTAGAATTACTGTGTATTCTTAGGAATTATTTGTTTTTTTTGTAAATGTTGGTACTAACATCTTTTGCAGGTACTTACTTGGCCTTCTGGCCCTATTAGACCTTCTGGTCTTTCTTATGCCTACTTTCCTGAAAGGGAGTGCGCTTAGACCTTATGGTCTCTCTTTTGGCTCTCAGCCCCATTGATTGTTATTTATATGTATGTATGCTTGTGTGTACTAACATTATTTTATGCAAGTATTTAGTTGGGCCTTCTGGCCCTATTAGACCTATGGTCTCTCTTATGCCTACCAAAAGGGGGTGCGCTTAGACCGTTCGCGATCTCTCTGCTTCGCCTGATTGGCATATTTAGCGCTCAGCGCTTTATCACTAGACTTGCCTAAGCTAAACTCTACTGGATTTCAAACTCGCAGCTTAAGCCGAATCATTCATGTAGTTCCGCTGAGCGCTTTAGTGACTAAACATTATTCGTTATTTGTGCCTCTAGCACTGCTTTGCTCCGCTTGTATATGCATAGCTGTGGTGCTACTTTTATACCATTTACTGGATACTTTCCTTTAACATATTATCACATACTACAGACTACTTGATATTGGCACTAGATGCTAACCTGGCATCTTACTACTGATACATTAAACCTAATACTATGACATTGGACTGATTACAATACCCACTGTTACTAGAATGACTGGTATCCATGAACTCTTGAATTCTGGACAAGAATATTTACATACTTTTGATTTACTCTGGATTCTTAATGCACTTCTGATACTATTCCTGTTCCTGATACATGATATGTGGAGTTAAGTGCCATGTGGAGCTAAGTACACACCATACACACGGTGGAGGTACCTCTAGAGTCCGTGGGGGCCACCTCTAGAATCTACAAATATACTCTTGTTACTCCTGACTGAAGGAGTGGTGAATGAAGCAAAGTATCACATGGAGCTAAGTGTCACATATACACGTGATGAGGGCATCTTTAGGATCTATGGGGGCACCTCTAGGGCCCACAAACTGTATCCAACCTAGTACGCAAAATGGTGTATAGAGCTAAGTATCACACAGAGCTAAGTATCACACCATATACACACATGGTGGGGTGCCTCTAGGGTCCGTGGGGTGCCTCAGGGTCCATTACATCGCGGCCATGATTCTCCTGACACAACTACTGAACTAAACACAGTATATATATATATATATATATATATATATATATATATATATATATATATATATATATATATATATATATATAATATTTAAACAACAATAATGTCATGAGCATATATTATTCGGTCACTTCTTTGTTCGAATGAAGGTAAACCGTATATCAAAGTTAGGATGTGTTCTACTGGAAGTATGAGTTTCAGTGTGAACTGTCAGTGGTATGGGACACTGGTGGGAAGCAATTAGAATAACAAATGATACTGATTATTGTTTTTGCTACCACTACTATTATACTTAAAGCATAACAATCAAATATCTTGTCCACCGTTTTGGGAAGTTCATGTTTTCAGTCGTGTTATCAATTTTATTCCTATGATTCACCTTATTCAAGATACTGATATTCTTAATACTGACTGACACATGTACTATTAAAATATATACTGATTTGACAACAGTACTAATTATCATTTGACAGACATGACATGATAACATTATTGATATACTAGTACTTAGCAACTCTGACTTTATACGCTCAGCTGATAGAGAAGTGAGGTATATGGTATATAGATAATGGTTTTCTTGTTTAGATTATCCTCTTGACATACTAATCTCATGGATCCGGAGATTGAGTTTATACAATTGATTTGTCTCTATTTACATTTATATTTGACATATACAGTTCATACATGCATAGATAAATATAGTCCATTTACAATTACTGACTGCCCGCTTGCCTTAAACAAATGATCCACTGATATTCCTGTATATGTGTGCTTGCTTGAACACACGACTTGGCTTTTACATACTCGTTGGGTTGCATTCTGATAACCCTGGATTTGCATGTCCAGATCCCGGAGCTTGAACCTTGGTGAAGTTCCTATTGATGATCAGAGTGGCGCATCGGAAGCATGAAGACTTGATAGATGATCCCCCTGACCTATTACTTTTAGCTGGCTCTAGAGATTCTGCCTTCCTACTCGAGAGTATCTACCACTTTTGGCCGTGTAAATCTCTTGTAAATCGAACTTTTGTACCTTCCAGTAATGTAATATTCCTGTAATATTGGATCTGTACTATGATAATAATGTACTTGGACTGTAATGTAGGAATGTATATTACTATTGGCTTCCGTACTCTGATTCCTGACTGTATTGATAAACTTAGCGCAGGTATGTGAGGTATTTTCACTCTGTATATGTAAGTTGCAGTAGCGTCTTCGCACCTGGTGGGGCAGAGCGTTATAGGTTAGTAAAGAGCTTAGGTTGAGCTCTTCCACCTTCAGTACACCGAGTTAGCAGATTAATGTGAGACTAATATGCAACTAGCACAAGAATCATGACTATACATTTCAATTGCAAGTACAAAATTATCTATTCTTCCTGATCTATTTTCCTTTGACTCCGAAAATCTTTCCATCCTTCTTTTTTTTCGTCTTTCGTTCTCCCGACTTTTCTATTCTGAGTTGGTCATCTGTTTCACTCAATCCATTTCTATTATGCTATAATAGTCACTTTTTCTAATTATCTCCATATTTTCATACTGTAATCATTATCCTGATCCTTTTTATATACATGTCCCTCCTTAACAAAATTGCGAGGACGCAATTTTTGCGAGGTGGGTAGAATGCGATACCCTGATTTTAGAATACGTGTTTTTTTACGATTTTTGATGTTTTGAATTTGTATGTAACATTTCATGCATGTATTTTTCTGTTTGACCTGAAATTTTTACACCAAACTTTGGAATAGGTCTGGACTCTACCCTAGAAATTTCAAAAAAATTCTTTTTTATTAATATTTAATTAAATATTTTCTGTCTTCTTCTATTTTCCTTTCATTTCTTTTTCATTTTTCTTCATTTTTATTTTTATATTAATTTCTTATGAAATATTTGCATATTGCCCCCCAACAATAAAACAGTTTGCATTTTAGTTTTCCCTTCTTTTCTTTTTTCCTTCTCCTTTTCTTTTCTTTACTCTATTTTTCTAGAATCTTCTTGGCTTCTCCAAGAAGCCAAGCCCTTGGCTTCCCTTGCAAGCTTCCCTCCTCTCTATTAACTCTCTCACACTCATCCTTATACCCATAAATCGAAATCCCCTCTCTCCTCATTTTCTCTCACTTCGCTTTCTCTAATACTCTCATTTTCTCACTCTAAAAATCTTATAAAAATTCCTCCACCATCAATATCACCTCCACATCACCTAAAGCTCCTCTCTAGGCCAGCCATAGCACACACTCTCTCCCCCATAATTTTCTCTCTTATGACACCCACTTTCTCTCTCCTTTTTCTACTCTCTCTACTTTCTCTCTCTACCACCTCCTCCTATCTCAAGTTGCCAGCAGCCCAAACCTTCACCACCTACTCCTCCACTCTCCACCATCATCCATTTCTCCAAACTCCCTTTCTCTCTCTAAAACGCTAAAAACCTACTTTCTCTCTCCTTCTTTTCACTTTCTCTCTAGATTTCCCCTTCCCTCTTCCTCCACCACCAGGCCGCCAGCATCACCTCCCCTCACCTTCCTATCCACCACCTTACTCTAACCACACTCCCAAATTCCTTTCTCTCTTATCTAAATACAAAACCCTAATTTTCTCTCTCTAAGTTTCTCTCTCATTTCCTTCACTTTCTCTCTCCCTTTTTCACTAGCAGTCACGGCTAGCCCTTTGGGCTGCACATACACTCATACACACCCCCTTCCTACAAGTGCACACGTGCACGTGGTATCAGGTATTTTTCAATATAGGCGAGTACCTTTTCCCTGGAAAAATAGCTGTAGAAATATTTATATAAATATTTTGGGCATTGTTTGAAATAATTATGGTATTTAGACTTGTATAAATGTCCTGGATATTCTAGAAATTTCATGTAATTTTTAGAAATTATCTGGCCATTTTAGGATTTTCCTGTATTTTAGAAATTAACTGTATATTTTTAAAAAAATTCTGTATTTTAGAATTTAACTGTATATTTTAAGGATATTTTTGTATATTTAAAATTTATCTATGTATTTTTAGAAATTTTCAGAGTATTTAGGAATTTCCTGTGCATTTTTAGGAATTTCCTGTGTTCTTCTGGAATTACTGAGTATTTTTAGGAGTTATCTGTATTTTTGTATATTTTGGTACTAACATCTTTTGTAGGTACCTACTTGGCCTTCTGGCCCTATTAGAGCTTTTGAACTCTGTTATGTCCACTTCTCTAGAAGGAAGTGCGCTTAGACCTTATGGACTCTCTTTTGGCGCTCTGCGCCATTGATTGTTATTTATATGTATGTATGCTTGTGTATACTAACATCATTTTATGCAGGTATTTAGTTGGGCCTTCTGGCCCTATTAGACCTATGGTCTCTCTTATGCCCACCAAAAGGGGGTGCGTTTAGACTGTTCGCACTCTCTGGCTTACCTAGTGTGCGTACTTAGTGCTCAACATTTTATCACTAGACTCGCCTAGGCAGAACTCTGCCAGATTTCAGACCCCAGCTTAAGCCGAGTCATTCTTGTAGCTCGCCGAGCTCTTTAGTGACTAAACATTGTTCGCTGTTTGCGCCTCCAGCACTGGTTTGCTCTGCTTGTATGTGCATAACTGTAGTGCTGCTTTTATACTATTTACTGGATACTTTCCTTTAACATATTATCACCTACTACAGACTACTTGATATTGACAATGGATGCTAACCTGACATCAGAATACTGATACATTGAACCTGATACTATGACACTGGACTGATTACAAAACCCACTGTTACCAAAAGACTGGTATTCATGAACTCCTGAATTCTGGACAAAGATATTTACATACTTCTGATTTACTCCTGACTCCTGATGCACTCTTGATACTATTCGTGTTATTGATACATGATATGTGGGGCTAAGTGCCACGTGAAGCTACGTACACACCATACACATGGTGAGAGTACCTCTAGAGTCCGTGGGGGCCACCTCTAGAATCCACAAATATACTCCTGTTAATCCTGACTGAAGGAGCGGTGAATGAAGCACAGTGTCACATTACACACATGATGGGGGCACCTTAAGGTCCATGGGGTACGTCTTGGGTCCACAAACTATATCCTACATGACACGTAAAATAGTGTATGGAGCTCAGTATCACAAGGAGCTAAGTTTCACACTATATTCACACATGATGGGGGTGCCTCTAGGGTCCGCGGGGGTCCCTCTAGGGTCCATTACATCGCGGCCATGGTTCTCCTGTTCTCCTGACACAACTGCTAAACAAAACACAGTATATATATAATATTCAAACAATAATAATGTCATGAGCATATGTTATTCAGTCACTCCCCTGTTCGAATGAAGGTAAACCATATATCAGAGTTCGGATGTGTTCGATAGGAATTAAGAGTTCCAGTGTGAACTGCCAGTGGTATGAGACACAAGTATGGACCGATTAGAATAACAAATATGTTAGCCTAAAGGCCCATCACTCCAGTTTTGATGATGATTAACTCATGTAGTTATAGTACTAATGTGTTTAATATGTTTCAGATATTTGATCAAGATCTTAGTTGATGCCTAACTTCAAAGGAAGATTCAAAGTCAAGTTTTGAAGCTAACACGTGTTGATTCAAGAGCTCACGCTTCAAGATCGCATCAAGTACTCAAAGAAGAGTCTAGCTCCTGATCAAGGTTTGGACTAAGTCAAGATGGAGAAGAAGATTTTTAAGAGAAGTTTTGCAAGACTTGAGTCATATCTGTAAGTGTTAAGATTTTTTATTTCAGATAAAAGGTAAATGATAGATTAGTAGTGGATTGCTTGTAGACTGTCTAAAAATTACTGAAGACAAGTCATCAGATAGCAGACTCCATACTTCAGACGTAAGGCTGATAATGATCGTTGACGCAATGCCAAGACGTAGCGCTTGAAACCCACGCCTCAGCGTCATCGCAATGCCAAGACGCAAGTCTCAAAACCCACAATGCCAAGACGCAGGTCTCGAAACCTATATTTCAGCGTCATCGCAATGCCAAGACACTAGGCTCGAAACCCGCATCTCAACATCATTGCAAAGCCAAGACATAAGGCTCAAAACCCGCGTCTCAACATTATTGCAAAGCCAAGACGCAGGGCCCGAAGCTCGCGTCTCAGTGGAGCTCGAAGCCCGCGTCTCAGCAATGCTCGAGGCCCGCATCCAACAGCATTGCAATGGCTAAACGCAAAACTCGAAGCCCGCATTTCAACTGCAGAATAGCTCTGTGTCTCGGTTATAATTGCCCTCATTACTGGGTCAGTTATTGCCTACGTAATGAGGGGAGTTAACTCCCATTATGGAGGATTTTTAGGGGACAATTTTACCCTTGAAATTCCTATAAATATCTCAGCTTGCTATTGAAGGGGGGAACTATTAGGGAGGTCGGGATTTTCAAGTCGGAAAATTTTCAGCTAAGGAAGACAGAGAAAGAGTTGAACTCTTCTACCAACTTGCTAAGTTCGAGTTTTTGCCCAAGTCTCTTTGAGATTTCATTGGATAGGAGTTGTGCTACTCCATCCATGATCCAAAGAGAAGATTTCTTGGAGAGTATTGACGTTCACCCAGTAAATAAAAAACAAGATTCACTTTCCACCTCTACACAAAAACCCAGCATTAAATAAAAATGAGATTTGAGATTGAATACTTTCTCTCTCTTGTAACTGAAATTTTTTTAAATTGTTATAATCTTTTATCAATTCAAGAAAATTTTACAATCCATATTTTCAATTTTCTGACCTAAACAGGAGATGGGACTCCACTAAGGACTACTTTCTCCACTGATGAGCAAGTTGTGGCGCAAGGTGACATCACCTTCATGGAAAATACGGTCGAGAAATTTGACCAGATAAAGTATGAAGAGTTCCTCTCTTCTGCCTCCAAGAGCCCTAGGGTGGCGCGGGAGTACCGTAGAGTCACTTCTGAGGTCCATTCTCAAGTCCCTTAGGAGACTTCTCCAAAGATGGCCTGCACAAACAACGTCATTTCTGACCGCCTCGTGCTCGTGGCCGAATCAACGTCTCCCACGAGACCCGCGAGGCCAATGTCATTGAAGGTCAATCCGGCCACACCTTTTCTCTTCCTCAGCTCCAAGTAACCATAGGTTCCCACTAACCCGTGAAGCGTAACCAGAATGCCGAACATCGACAAAGACGACGCGCACGTCGGCAACAGATTCAAGAATTTGAAAAAACTCTCTGTCCAGCAGATACAGAATGCGAGGCTCATACCTGCGTCTCTTCTGAATCGCATCAGATGCGCGAGCCTGCGTCTTGATACCAAAATGCAAAGCTCAAGAGGCTCGCATTTCTGAGGCTTCACCTCCCAGACGCAATATTCAGCAATGCGAGGCCCGTGCCTCTTCTTAGAGACACGAGACCCGCGTCTCTATGACAGAACGCGGGACTCATAAAGTCCGAGTTTCCCAAGTGTCGCTAAACAAATGCGACAATCAGCAATGCGAGGTTCACGTCTGTCCTTAGCAGAAGCACGAGACTCGCGTTTCAAGGCCAAAATACGAGAGCCGCGTCTGTTCTACAGAACGTAAGCTCCGCGTCTCTGAACCCTGTGTCTCGAAGTTATAATGCAAGGTTAGAATTCAAGAGCTGAAAAGCCCTCATCCCCAGCGACTCGAGGCTATTTCTTTGATCCCCCTCCGACGGATCTGAGGAACTACTTGACAAAGAAGAGGAGTGTCCATCAAATCACTCCATCATGTTGCTGTGAACAGCTCATCACAGCAATGCTCTCTGAATGCCACTGCAGCTCGTATGTAAGCAAACAGTTGGTGTTCAAACGTTTATCATCTCGTCAGTCTCTCGCTCGGCCAAAAGGCGTCATCGGTCGGAAAGGCCTCCAAGAAGTAGGAGTGATCTGGCCGTACCCGGCTGAGTGGGATCTTGTCCTGTACCCTCCTAAGTTCAAAGTCTGACCCTATAGGCCTTCGACGACAAAGGGTCACCGAACCAGCACAAATACTACTTCAAGTCACAAACAATGAATGTAGTATCAAATGAGGACATCCTGGCGCGTTTGTTCATCAGCACTTTAAAGGGTCTCGCTTTCGAATGGTTCATGAAGCTCCCAGAAGGCTCCATCAAGAACTGGGGTGATCTTCAAAAGCTTTCCCTTACACGCATCTTCGAACCATGCCAACTTTCCTGGCAATGAGGCAATGAAAAAGAGAGTCAGTTAAAGTATTTGTGGAGAGATTTTGGAATATGGCACTCAGATGTCCTAGCGGTATGACCCAGGCCACCCTGATAGAAACATGCCATCACAATTTGTAAACCTCACTCCTAACCCAGATAGGAGTAGTTGAATGCCGTACTTGGATGCAGTTGGTCCAGCAAAGCGAACAGGCAGAAGTGATTGTTGCTAGAGTCAGGATAGAAGAAAACAGGTCTAGGCCCGAAAAGTCGATAAGGCGCACGCCAGAAGTATCTTTTCAATCTAAAAGGAATGACACATTGACAATAGAGACAAAGTCTCTCTCTTAGAAGATTCTCTAAGTGTAAGAGTCAGATGCGAGACTCAGTGAAACCCGCATCAAATCTCTGAGACGCGAGGCTCACATAAAGCCTGCATTTGAAATGCTACAACTTAGAAATTTCTTTAAGTATAGGAGTCAGACGCAAGACTCAGTGAAACCTGCGTCAAACCTCAGAGATGCAAGGTTCACATGAAATCTGCATCTGAACTCTCCCACTTTGAAGATTCTCTAAGTGTTGGGATCAAACGCAAGGCTCAACGAAGCCCGCGTTCAACAAACAGACACAGAGTCAAACTGATGAAGCGAAGACGCGAAGGTCGTCAAACCTGCGTCTTACCTACCAGTGCAAGAGTCGCATCTAAATATCAAATACGGGCGTGAATCTCACATTGGCGTTTAATTTAAAAAAGACTTAAGAGTTAAGATAACTCTTCAAGTTTCTTAATGGTGGAAACCAATTCAAATGGCTTTATTACCTGAAATGGGGGCCGCCTTCGTAAAGGAACCGCCCATTTGAGCCTCTGGAGTGACAGCGCTTAAGTATGAAGCCACGGGTTTGGTATTTGGGGCCATTTCAACTGTGAATTCTGTGTAGAAGACGAGAGAAAGAACAAGAAGCTCGGAGCTTTTCTTAAGTTTTGAAAACTCTTGATGCGGGTTCAAACGGAGATAAAAGAGTTTATTGATGACTCTTGAAAGACTGCTAACTTTTTATAGACACAGTAATCCACTGAAATACGTGGCCGTAGCTCGAGACCAATCTTCACTGGACATGGGGCAACACACCTTGAATGCAAACCACGTGTGTTAATAAAATAGCATCTTTTCAAGCTCTGCCAGATACATGGCAACACACCCAGAACGCAGGTCTCCCGTTTAACAGAGCCGCGTCTCTACAGCAAAATGAGATCTGCGTCTCCATCTTGAAGTTTGCGTCACTTCAACAAAGTGAGAACAGCGTCTTCACTCTGAATACTGCATCTCTTCAATAGTCTATGCCTCGTGTCTTGGCAAAATAAAAGAGCTGTGCCTCTATTTCTAGCGAGAGTTATGTCTCTACTATAATGGAAGCCCGCGTTTGGTAACGCTAAAAGCTGTGTTTCTATATCAAGTGAAGGGTATGTCTTTACTTTGAAGGAAACTAGTACCTTGGCAAAACAGCAGAGCCTCGTTTCTTCAACGATGAAAATTCTGTGTCTCCATCTTGAAGTCTGTGTTACTTCAACAAAATGAGAGCTGCATCTTCATTTCGATGTTCGCGTCTTTCCAATGAGTGAGAGTCGTGTTTCTATTACAGATGAGGTCCGGTCTCCAAGGCAACATGACCTTTCCGTCTAGAAGACCTGTGCTTAGTCTTTTGCAAACAGTTCAACAGTACATTGGCGACAGCAGATGACTATTCTCCCGGTTCAACAATACACCAACAACGAGTTCTGAGCGCCGAAGAGGTCTGGACTGCGTATCCAGATACTCACGACAATCATCTCTAGTGGCTTCAAAGAGTTTAATAGTATACTTACGAAGATCAAGAACCAGACAAGATCGAGCTCAGGGTATCTCAGAAGATTGCCAGTTCAGTCTTGAGAGCTTGCTATTAAAAAAAATTTCAAAGTGTTTCAAAACTCGTCCCAGTCAACCGCGGAGTTTTGAAAACCTTGGACGGGGTCTGTAGGATGTCTAAAAATCACTGAAGATAAGTTATCAGATAGCAGAGTCCATATTTCAGACGCAAGGCTGATAAAGATCGTTGACGCAATGCCAAGACGCAGGTCTCGAAACCCGCAATGCCAAGATGCAGGTCTCGAAACTCGTGTTTCAGCGTCATCGCAATGCCAAGACGCCGGGCTCGAAACCCGTATCTCAATATCATTCCAAAGCCAATACATAGGGCTTGAAACCCGCGTCTTAACATCCTTGCAAAGCCAAGACGCAGGGCCCGAAGCCCGCGTCTCAGTAAGGCTCGAGGCCCGTATCCAATAGCATTGCAATGGCTAAACGCAGAACTCGAAGCCCGCATTTCAATAGCAGAAGAGCTTTGTGTCTCAGTTATAATTGCCTTCATTACTGGGTCAGTTACTGCCCACGTAATGAGGGGAGTTAACTCCCATTATGGAGGATTTTTAGGGGACAATTTTACCCCTGAAATTCCTGTAAATAGCTCAGCTTGCTATTGAAGGGGGAACTATTAGGGGAGGTCAGGATTTTCAAGTCGGAAATTTTACAGCTAAGGAAGACAGAGAAAGAGTTGAACTCTTCTACCAACTTACTGAGTTCGAGTTTTTGCCCAAGTCTCTTTGAGATTTCATTGGATAGGAGTTGTGCTACTCCATCCGTGATCCAAGGAGAAGATTTCCTAGAGAGTATTGATGCTCACCCAGTCAACAAAAAAAAAGATTCACTTTTCACCGCTACACAAAAAACCCAGCATTAAACAAAAATAATATTTGAGCTTGAATATCTTCTCTCTCTTGTAACTGAAAATTTTTTAAATTGTTATAATCTTTTATCGATTCAAGAAAATTTTACAATCCTTTTTTCATATTTCTGACCTAAACAAGAGATGGCAACTCCGCTGGGGACTACTTTCTCCACTGATGAGTAAGTTGTGGCGCAAGGTGATGTTACCTTCATGGAAAAAACGATCGAGTCACTTGTCATGAAAATCAACCAGATAAAGTATGAAGTGTTTCTCTCATCTTGCTCCAAGAGCCCTAGGTGGCGCGGCAGTACCGCAGAGTCTCCTCGGAGATCCGTTCTCAAGTCCCTTAGGAGACTTCTCCAAAGATGACCTGCATAAACAAAGTCATTTCTGACCGCGTCGCGCGCGTGGCCGCGTCAACGTCTCCCACGATACCCGCGAGGCCAGTGTCATCGAAGGTCAATCCGGCCACACCCTTTCTCTTCCTCAGCTCCAAGTTACCGGGAGTTCCCACTAACCCGTGAAGCGTAACCGGAATGCCGAACATCGACAAAGACGACGCGCACGTCGGCAACAGATGCAAGAATATGAAAAAAGTCTCTGTCCAGCAGATACAGAATGCGAGGCTCATACCTGCGTCTCTTCTGAATCACATCAGACGTGCGAAGCCTGCGTCTTGATACCTAAATGCAGAGCTCAAGAGGCTCGCGTTTCTAAGGCTTCACCAACCAGACGTAATACTCAGCAACGCGAGGCCCGCGCCTCTTCTTAGAGACACGAGACCCGCGTCTCTATGATAGAACGCGAGACTCATAAAGCCTGAGTTTCCCAAGTTTCTCTAGACAAACGCGACAATCGGCAATGCGAGGTCCACGTCTTTTCTTCGCAGAGGCATGAGACTCGCATTTCAAGGCCAAAACACGAGAGTTGCGTCTGTTCTATAGAACATGAGCTCCGCGTCTCTGAACCCTGCGTCTCGGAGTTATAATGCAAGGTTAGAATTCAGGAGCTGAAAAGCCCTCGTCCCCAATGACTCGAGGCTAGTCTCTTTGATCCCCCTCCGACGGATCTAAGGAACTACTTGACAAAGAAGAGGAGTGTCCATCAAATCACTCTATCATGTTGCTGTGAACAAAGAAGAGGAGTGTCCATCAAATCACTCTATCATGTTGCTGTGAACAGCTCATCACAGCAATGCTCTCTAAATGCCACTGCAGCTCGTATATAAGCAAACAGTCGGTGTTCAAACGATTATCATCTACGTCCGTCTCTCGCTCGCCCAAAAGGCGTCGTCTCGCACAAGGAGAACTTTCTCTGATACGGAGTATCCTGAAGTTACTACAAACGTGGTGGATCCAAGAACTATGCCAAGCAAGACTAAGGAGAAGCAGCCAATAGTCAGCTCTGACGAGTCTGACACCGAGCCAGAAGGAGTGTACCGGCGTACCCACACTCGAACTGGTAATAACCCCAATTGACTACAGTGCTCTAGCCTGGGGCATTGAAGTAAGTGAATCACACTTTGCTATTGTAGAGTCACAGGCCTCGAACTCTTCAGTAGAGAAAGAAGTCTTTGCATTTATGGCAAGCACCCCTGAGGAAATGGCCAGGCGCTTTGAACAATAACCCAGGCCCAGAAGGAGCAACTCGATATGATTCATGCTCAACAAGAATCTGTCGACGGTCTCAAGCAGATGCTTTCGCAATTACTAAGGACAAAAAGAAGAAGCCCAAGGCTAAGACTCCTTTCAAGAAGTCCAAAGGCAAACAAAAGAAGGAGAAAGCTCGTCTTCTGCTCATACTGAGGAGGAGGAGGAGCATTCCTACTCTAAGTCATCCAAGCCTCCATCTAAAGAGGAAGGTAACTCAGAGAATACGAGCACTCATTCCAAAAGGATGAAAAAACTGGAACAACGTCTTGAAGTCCTCACCAGTCGGTAAGGCCTTCAAGAAGCAGGAGTGATCCGGTCGTACCCGGCTGAGTGGGATCTTGTCCTGTACCCTCCTAAGTTCAAAGTCTGACCCGACTAGCCTTCGACAACAAAGGGTCACCGAACCAGCACATATACTACTTCAAGTCACAGACATGGAATGTAGTATCAAATGATGCCATCCTGGCGCGTTTGTTCATCAGCACTTTAAAGGGTCTCACTTTTGAATTGTTCATGAAGCTCCCAGAAGGCTCCATCAAGAACTGGGGTGATCTGGAGAAGCTTTTTCTTACACGCTTCTTCGAAGACGACTCAGAGATTACCATGCCAACTCTCCTGGCAATAAGGCAATGAAAAGGAGAGTTAGTTTGAGTATTTGTGGACATATTTTAGAATATGGCACTCCGATGTCTTAGCGGTATGATCCAGACCACCCTGGTAAAAACATGCTGTCACAATTTGCAAACCTCACTCCTAACCTAGATAGGAGTAGCTGAAAGCCATACTTGGAAGCAGTTGGTTTAGCAAAACAAACAGGCAGAAGAGATTATCACTAGAGTCAGGATCGAAGAAAATGAGTCTAGATCCAAAATGTTGATGAGGTGCGCACCAAAAGTATCTTTCCAATCTAAAAGGAATGACACATTGGCAACAGAGATAAAGTCTCCCTCTAAGCCCCAGCCGGCTAGAGAGGGTAATTCTTCAAGTCAACCGCGCGCCAATAAACAATACTCCTTCAAGGACGAGCATGTCGATTCGTTGTTCAAATTGCTCAACATGAGCAATAGACAAAAGTTTCCTGAAGCTAGACGTCCCAAGAAGGTCAGCAAGACCGATAATCCCAACTACTGTTTGTATCACAGGATGTTGGGGCACCCTACCGAGGGCTGTTACATTTTCAACGACATCCTCTAAGTTTTGATTGATGCAGAGGTGCTCAAGCTTCGCCCGGAGAAGAAGAAAGTGGCAACCAACATGACATCACTTTTTTAATTCAGGGTACAGCCTCCAACACCGGCCAGAGTAGTTCCCATCCAAAAAGGGAAACTAAGGGTACTCAATATAAATCCACACCACCAGCGGGAGAAAGGTCTCGTACCTCTTCCTACTCCTTAGGAAGAGATCATGTGGGTTCATCTTGACCTCGTGGAAGGCCAATAGTGGATTACTGTTACCAACAAGAAGTTAAAGAGCAAAGCAAAAGGCTCGCCTTGCAATATGATATGTGCTTCCTCCCGGAAAGTAGAAACCGATGTTCCTTCGTTAATTGACTCAGAGTAGGGGATAATCATCTTTGCTACAGAGCTGATTGCACCGCTTGTGACCGAAGCTCGTTCAGGTCAGTCATACTTGAAGAAATTCGATGAAATGGGGACAAATCCGCCTAAACCCACCCGAGAGCCAACCAATCCATCCACGAAGCAACCCGTGGAGAAGCTAAAAGAGTTTCAGTATTCCAAGGCTCTCCTGAAAGACAAAGCGAAAGAATCTTCAGTACCTTACCGCTTTGATGTCTTAGCTCAACTGGCCAACATCCCGGTTAGGATCACCCTTTACGAGCTCCTGAGACTGTCAAAGTCAACAAGAGAAGCTCTAAGAGAAGCTTTAGTTGAGGTCTTCATGAGCCAAATTCTGGCTGAACCACAAGAGGAAGATGAAGAAAACTGTCTTCATGCCTCTCAACATGCCCCTTGCATAACCTTCACTTCAGACGACATGCAGGTTAAAGGGAAATATGATAGGCCCCTGTACTTCACGGGGTATATTGGATCGTTTAAAGTGAGCCACATTTAGGTGGACCCAGGATCCGCATTGAGCATCATGCCCAACCGGGTGATGCAGTACTTGAGAATCCCTACTCACCGATTGAGCGCTACTCAAACTACCATTTATGGTTTTAACGCCAATGGTACGCGCCTAATGGGAAAGATTAAACTCAAATGTCAGATCAATGATCTAAGATCCGAGGTGACGTGCTATGTTATTGACGCTAACACTTCGTATAATTTGCTACTGGGACGACTATGGATTCATCATAACTCCATTGGCCCCTCTACTCTTCATCATGTCATGAAGTATATTGACGAAATGGGAAAGTCCAAACATTGATCGCCGAAAGGCATCCATTCAAGATGGTAGAGAACTATTTCACAGACTCCATCCTATACCAGCATTCTATAGAGATTGACGAGAATCCCTAGCCAGAGAAACCAGACTCTGGTAATGAAGTTGATGTCAAGCCAGAGGTGGAAGAAGAATGTCTTTTGGGAATTGAACTCACTTATAACGAGTGTTAATAAGCTTGATGTCAATAACACCACCAATGATATAGACGAGTGGTATATTAATGAAGAGTTAGAATTGGCTTACTTTTCTATGTTTACTTCTCATTCTGTACCATCAGATACTAGTACCGACATAGAGGATGACCCTGGTCGGTAATAGATGCCCTGAATCATTGCATGTACTGATGAGATCATCTCTCACGGTATATCAAAGCGTCAATGCAGGGACAGGCGGCGGCAGACTTGTTGCTCTCCCAATATGCGATGCAATTCCTGCCGCCAAAAACTGTGAAGGGACAGGTGGTGGTAGACTTCTTGGCCGAGCACCCAGATCCAAGGACGATCAAGCTTTATGAAGATCTCCCAGACGAGATCGCTGAAGTTTGCTTTACCCAGACATCTTTCAAAGGACAGGTGTGGCAACTCTTCTTCGATGGTGCATCGAGAACGGGTTCACGAGGAAATATTGTAGGAGTGCGGGTAATACTTGTCTCCCCATAGAGCTACGTAATCCCTCATGCATTCTCATTAACTGAGTCTGTTCCAACAATGTAGCAGAATAGAATGCTCTCTTAATCGAGATGCAAATCGCCGATGAGATTGGCATTAGAAATCTTGAATAATACGGTGACTCAAAACTCATCGTCAACTAGGTTCGCAGGGAGTACAAAGTCAGACATGAAGATTTGGTACCCTATCATAATGTAACTATCCACATGGCAGAGAGGTTCAGAAGCTTCTTCGTCGATCATGTACCTCGCCAGCAAAATACACATGTAGATGCACTAGGATCTCTTGTTACTTTCTTGGCTCTTCCAGCTATAGCAGTAGAAAAAGTACTCGTCTACAACCATGACTTGTATTGTCTAAGATTCAATTTTGAAGACAACCAAAAGCCAACAGGAGACTTTTAAACCAAAGAAGCTCTAGAGACTTCAACAGGTCCAGAGCTCTGAGATTGGTGATCTCGTAGATCGACTGCGTATTATACGACATTTTGCCTGATAACCCTAAAGAGGTGGCTGTCATTAGAAGGAAATCCCCTAAATTCTACTACAATGCGATCACAAGAACGTTGTATCACCGATCACATGATGGAATACTCCTCCGCTGCTTGTCATATAAAGAGGCACATGAAATACTCAAAGAAGCTCATGACGGCATGTGTGGAGCTCACCATCCTGGTCCAAAAGTTGGAGATCGACTCCAAAGACTGGGATATTATTGGCCAAAGATGATCCCTAGTGCTATCGCTTACGCTAAGTGATGTCATGCCTGTCAGATCCATGGCGACTTCATTCACCAGGCATCAGGACATCTTTACCCTACGACTTCTTCCTGGCCATTCGAGTGGGGAATGGATGTAGTCGGTCCTACCAGCCCACCTTCATCCAAAGGATATCAATTTATCTTAGCCATAACTGATTACTTCTCTAAATGGGCTGAAGCTATCTCCTTGAGGAAGGTAAAGACATCTTATGTGATCAAGTTCATTAAACATCACATGGTCTATCGCTTTGACGTGCCACAACAGATTAACCATGATAATGGTCCTCAGTTCGTCAGCCAAACCTTTCAGAGATTCTGCAACAAGTTCTGAATCCAGAGTGTGTCTTCAATGGCATACTACCCCACCACGAACGGCCTTGTGGAAGCTTTCAACAAGACTATTGGAAAACTTCTCAAGAAATTCTTCTCGAAGAGCCAACGCGACTGGGATGATAAGTTAGGTGAATGCTTATGGGCTTATCGCACGACAGTGAGAACCCCGACGAAAGCTACACTGTTCTCTTTGGTATACGAGTGTGAAGTCATACTTCCACTAGAAATCCAGATCCCATCTTTATGAGTTGACTTGACAACAGAGATGACATATGAGGAGAAGCATCGACTGTGACTCGAAGAGCTGAAAGTTTTGATGATAAATGCCTTCAAGATCAACAGCAAATCGAACTTTATCAAGCTCGAATTACCAGAGCCTTCAATAAGAAAGTCAAGGAGCGGACTTTCAAGAAAGGTGACCTTGTCTTAGCTGTAAGAAGACCCATGATAACGACGCATAAGACCAAAGAGAAATTTCAGCCCAAATAGAAAGGACCGTTTGTAGTAGAGTCAGTCTACTCAAATGGAGCATACGCCTCATAACTCCAGACGGCGATACGCTCATGATGCTGATTAACGACAGATTCTTGAAGAAATACTATCCTTAAGAAAATTCTTTTTATGATCATGTTAACATTACACCTATCAAAATTTTCAGATTCAAGATGTTTGGAAGAGCGACAAAGAAAATCTTCATTCTTTCTTCAATGGATCACATTACGGTCGATCATTGTCGAGCCGACTGAACACTGGTTACATTATGATGCATGATGTAAACATTAACGAAAAAACAAAGCGTGACACTTTGGTTTTAGCTTTGTCATTCTTCTCATGATCAGGTTAACACTACATCTCTGATCAAAACTTTGAGATCTACAATGTTAGGAAGAGCGCCAAAGAAGAGCTTCTTCCTTTAACATATCACATCATGGTCGATCGAAGCCAAACCGATCGAGTATTGTCGACATCATGACGCGTGATGTAAACATTGAAGAACGGACAATGGCAAAATATCAAATTTTAGCCTTCTTACTTTTTTTAATTTATCCATGAACATCCGATGCCTCTGAAGGCTAAGGATAGAGGAAATTGTTGTCTTTTAAGTCCAATATAAGTTCTCGATAACTCCTCATGCAGAGAAAAATAGTATGGCTAGCCCAACTCAAACAGTAGTTGGTAAGGGCATACCAAATCTGTTGATAGCTGAGGGTTTGCTAAAAATCATAAGGGACTTGGTCCCGTCCTCCCCTCTAAAATCTCTTACCAATTCTCGTTCACGGAATGGTAGAACCACAAATACCTGTGTTCATTTCCCCAGCGGAATGAGCAGACACTTGTCACGTTAACAGAAAACCTCTGACAAGCTATTTTTCTCGATCCCCAGTGGAGTCAGTCAAATTAACATTAAACCTCTGACAACAAGACCCACTCAAAACCTCTCCCTTCTCATGTTAACATTACACCTCTAACGGCAAACCTCCCATGCCCCTAGAAAATTAATGTGTGTCACGTTAATATTATACCTCTGACAGTTCATTCTATTTTCCACCAAAGTCCCTTACTAATTTCCTCCCTTGGAGTGATTGGTCCACAAGCTCAATTATAGATATGTTAACACTATATCTCTAATAGTGAAAATTTTCAATACTCTTCAGCGAGTATGAACTCTCACTTGTCACTCTCTTGCATGGAGTCACAAGTCTTTAACCCTTGTCGAGTTAACACTACACCTTTGACATTCCAAACTTCACTTGTCGATTCTCCTTAGTAGAATGACAAGTCCTCAGAATTGCTTATATCGCAACTAAACTCTTTTCAAGTTAACACTACACCTCTAACATTCCAAACTCAACTTGTCAATTCTTCTCTGTAGAATGACAAGTCCTCAGAATTGCTCATCTCGCAAATCAACTCTTGTCAAGTTAACACTACACCTCTAACATTTCAAACTCCACTTGTCAATTCTCCTCAATAGATTTATAAGTCCTCAAAATTGCTCATATATCAATTCTTGCTGTCATGTTAACACTACATCTCTGACAAATTATTGTTAAGTTTAATATCACACCTCCAACAATGATCAAGTTGCTTCCAAGTTCAACAGTAAACCTCTGATAATCACTTTCCTCAGGCTTCCATATTGAAGCTGAGATAAGCGATGTTAAGTTAACATCACACCTCTAACATCCGGTTTATTATTAAGTTCAACAATATACTTATGACAATGACGTTCCCTCGAACTTCCGCATCGAAGTCAAGATGACTAATGCTAAGTTCAAAATTACACATCTAGAATTACCCCACTATTAACTTCATCATTACACCTATGACAGTGGTATTTTCAGTTTTCTTCTAACGAAACTAAAATCCCTGTAGAGCTAGTTAACATCACACCTCTAGCTCACATTCTTGTAAAGTTAATGCCACACCTCTGACAAGTTTCAATCCAATCTGTTAAGTTAATATCATACCTCAGATGGTAAAGAAATACTTAGATCCCTGACGAGTATAGTCTTACTTGTTATTCTCGTTAATTGAAAGACAGGTCTACTTAAAAATCACTATTAGGTTAGTATCACACCTTTAACAGTGATCTCATCAATCTCCAGCTGGGTCTTAATTACGTTAATACTAAACCTCTGATGAAGACTCAGTCACAATCTTCCGTGGATTGAAAACTTCACTTGTTATCCTCATCCATAGAATGGCAAGTCCACAAAACCTATTCCACTCCTGTCAAGTTAACATCATACCTCTGACAGTAAACTTTGTTAATTCCTTAAATGAAATTTTTCTGCTTTGCGTTGCTAAGTTAAATATTACACCTCTAGCAAATCAAAAATAATCGCTTTCACTTGTCTGATTTTCAATGCAAAAAGAGAAGTCAAGACAAATAAGAAGGCAAGAAAAGTGTCACTTTTATTGAATTCAAAAATATAAAAGTGATACAAAATGTCGTCTTATACAATAAGGTTGAGTATTACAATAAAGGAGTACAAAGAAGTCCCTCTTGCTCAGCGCAAGTTACACTCACTCCTCGAAATATTGAAGATACACAAAACTTGTCCTCTTGACTATGGCCGAGAACAGCAGATCAACGTCCACTCCTCTTGAGAATAATGGTGTTTCTCAAGGCCGAAATGTAGGAGAGCATTCGGATTCCACCTGACCAACTAGTGTGAGGGTCTTCACCAGGCCATAATCCTCCGCTTAATGGGAAGCTTCGCCACCAAAAAATCATCTAATGAGCATGGATTTTTTGTTGTTATCACTTCTTAAAATTGGTGAAGGGAGGATCCGAATCTTACTGATGACGTCCTCTTTCCCATGACCCTCAAATGCGCCATACTCATCATGATCAAGGAGGATCCGAGACATTACTCGTGCATCATATCCAATAATGTCTTGATGTGTATCGAGAACTGAGCGGATCTTCCTCACCCTTGGGCAGAAGTTCTGACTTCCCAAGCGATCGCTAATCGAACAAGCTGGCCATTCCAAATATCCTCCAATGGATGCGGCAAAGACACTGAAACCAGTACCATTGATATGATCAAGACCTATAAGAAAAAAACCAGGTTTAAAATTCTATAAAGATAGAAAAAATGAAGTCGAGAACACAAACGTGGATCTGAAGTCATGAACTGAGGCATGAATCTCGCAGACGCAGAGATAGAAAATATGGATCCGAATGCAGGCTGATATTAGACTCACGTCTGATAGTTAAGACGCGAGGCATATATCAAAGTTACTTCAGATGCAGACAATATGGATCCGCGTCTAAGATTTCAAGACGCAGAGTTTGCCACACTCGCGTCTAAGATTTTAAAATAGTGTCTAAGGCTTCAAGACGCGGAGTTTGTCACACTCGCGTAGATATAAAATTTTTCTCAGTCATAAACTCCAAACGTGAATCTTGTATACAAAACCCGCGTTTCAAACTTCAAAACACGGAGCTCACCATGCTCGCGTCTGAAGGACTTGAGACTTAGGACAAACTTGCGTTTCATTAATTAACGTGAGGATCGCATTTGCTGAGCATGGACACATGGATCTCAAGTTAACATTCTAAACTTCAAGAAAGAGATTTTTTCAGAGATTTCGGTAAAGAAATCAAGAGACAAAGTCTCTTCATAACCGGCGATGACAAGCTTCAAGGAAATAGAGCCTTATTATGACAAAGGCCATTTCCTACCTGAAGAAAAGTTCTCTGAAGGTTGGACATCATCCGTTAAGAAAGGGCCATGGAAGCACCTGAAGGGATGCTTTTTGATTTTAAAATCACTTAGCAATGATAATCTTTGAAGATGATTGTAAAAAAGTATTAAAACTTTCGGTTCTTTTAAGAACTCTGGAAGTTCTTCTGGATGCATGCCCAGAGAAGATGATGGACTAAGAACTCAACAAGCTCTTCAGAGCACATGCCCGCGAAGGAAACAGTCGAGATAAATGACTGTTAAGAGGCTCATGGCCTATTTATAGGCTCGCTAATGGCCATTAATTAACAACATAAAGATCAAAGCTGTTCCTAAAGGGCAATTAATAGCCTTAATTCGCTACGCGAATATCAAATCCAGTCTAGGTGAGATAAGTGGATTTTTGCTCCGGGAAATCCAAACAACACACGGCTAACTGTCAACGCCGACTTTGCATTGAAAGACCTAGTGAGATCTTCGCGTCTCTATAAACTGCATGCGACGCTTCGAGGGACGCGTTTTGAAGTTTGCGTCCCTTCACAAACAAAAGGTTGTGTTCTCTCAATGAAAGGAGGACTTCGTCCTTAACAATTCAAGGCCACGTCTTGAGTCCGCGTCCTTTCACTACCCGAGGGTTGCGTCCCCTCCAACAAATTGAAGAACACGGGCCTGCGTCTCTTAACAAATTAGAGCCGCGTAGTCTTAACAAAGCAGAGTCGCGTCTCTCAATAATCTAGAGCCGCGTCCTCCAGACAATTCAGAACCGCGTCTCTCAACAAATCAGAGTCGCATCTCCCCTACAATTCAAGGTTGAACCTTACCAACGAACTCAGTGCTGCCAGAGTTTCTTCTTTGCCACTTATAGCTGTGTCTCAGCAAGTGGCTAAAGACTGTGTCTCCATAATGGTCAAGGGTTGCGTCTGTGAGAGTTCCATTCTCCCACACAATAAAGAGTCCATCTGATTCTCAAACACAAAGAAGGAATAAAGATGAGATAAAATTTGATAACTTTTATTATTTATATCAAAATGATAAAAGTGATATAAACACTCTCTTATTTAACAAGTGGAGTGTTACAAAAAAAAAGGAGATACAAAAGGAAGAGGGTTAATCCCGCTCAAATAAAGAATAAATCCAGTCTCGGAGGTGCTGCATCTCGCGCTGGCGTGCCTTCTCAACTTCTGCCTAAGCTTGACTTTCAATTCTTCCTCCAATAAGAATTTTTTCGTAACCAATTGTGCTTGAAGAGACTCCAACTTGAAAGAACGAGTAGTAAGATCTTCTTAGACCCGCTTCTTGGTAGCTTCCAGTTCTTTCAGCCTTTTCTAACAGCAGCAAGCTTCTACTCATTTACTTGAATCAAGGCTTGCGCCTTGGAATAGCTGCCCGAGCAATGGTTTATAACTTGCTCTTCATTCTTGGTGACGATCTCGGATCCCTGAGGTCATCAACTAATTTTTGATAGCTGGCTTGGAAGTCATGGAAGTGACGGACCTCCTCAACCATCTGCTCCTCCATCTCTTTCTTTTCGCATCCTTAAGCAATGAGGAGCTTATTCAACATCAGCCGAGTCTCGTCCACCGGATTAGTCTTCTCCAAGGTCCTTAGCTCCTTCAAGGATATCCCCAGCTGTTCGACTAGCGTCAGATATGTCCTACCTTGCTCTGAGCTTCTGATATGACAGATGTTCTCAATCTAATTTTCAAGAAGCATCACGGCAAACTCGAAGGAACTTCTCCTGGAGAGAACCAGTTCGATGCAAGACCTCATGGAGGTGAAGAATTGTTGTACCATCTAATGCGCTAATTCATCCATGTCCATGGTTAGAGCCAGCTCTGTTAATGCACTCTCGGATCCCCTTTATATGGTGGTATGTATAACGTCTACAGAGGCGGGAGCCAACTCACTAGGTGCTGAAACAAGGCCAGTGGCAGGTTCCGTCAATGCTGAGGTCATGACCGGCACCTCCAGGACCGTTATTGTAGTAGCCTCCGAAGCAACAGGTGCAGCGACGAACTCCACAGTACCTGGCTCAGCGGTGGAAGTTTGAAGTATGCTGTCCTCTGTGCCAGTGCTTGCCATAGGCTCCTCCACTTGAGCCAGCCCAGTACTCTCTGCAATCATAATATTAATGTTAGCAATGACGATGAGAATGAAAGTAAATGGAATATTTTTATTCTCTTACTAAGGGCCTGTTTGTTTCGTTGCAAAACGTCGCAAGTCGTAAGTCGTAAAATGAGAATGGAAAAAGTGAACTGTAGCAGGGAAAATTATTGCGTTTTACGGTGTTTGGTTGATAAAGTGAAGTGTAAATGGAAAAGTATATTGTGTTTTACAGTGTTTGGTTGATAAAGTAAAAGTGTAAATGGTAAAGTATATTGTGTTTTACGGTGTTTAGTTGGTAATGTAAAAGTGTAAGTGGAAAAGTTGACCACAAAATTAACTGTAGTAGTGATTTAAATATTATAAATACTATTAAATTAAATCTACTATTGCAAATTAAATTGTATTAATAAATTTGAGATAAAAAATTAATATTCTTAATATTTTATTTATAACAATAATATTAATAAAATATTAGTATAAATAGTGAAATATTACTAAAATATTAACTAAATAAATAATATAAAATTTTAAGAAAATCTAAAGAACATTAATAAAATTTTAAGAATACTAATAAAATATAAATATTAAAAAATCTTACAAAAATAATAAAATATAGTTATAATATTATAATATTAAAAATACTTGAAAATTATTATAATATAAATTTTATTATAATATTATTGTAATATTATATAAATATAAAATTAACAAAGTAAAATATAATTATAATAATAATAAATTATCATTATCGTATTATTATATTGAATTATTATTACATATTAACATAATAAAATATTAATATAATAATAAAATATATTATGATATTAATAAAGTAATTTTTATATTAAAAAATAAATAATTAAATATACAGTAAAGTATAATATTGTTATATTAATAAAGTATTAACTCTAAATAAAATAATAAAAAATGGAATAAGTATTAATAAAATAATAAAGTATTAAATAAAATATTAAATAAAAATATTAAATTAAAATAGTAAAATATTAAATATTAAAATAATATTAAAAACAATAAAAAATTAAAGATTAAAAATATAAAATAATTAAATAATTAAATAAGAAATTGAACACTATTTAAAATATTAAATATTTAATAATATTAAATTATATATCGATTATCAAGTAACTGTTTTAAAATGTAAGTGTATTACAAGTGAGAGTTACATGACCACAAAATTAACTGTAGCAACTGCAAGTGAGAAAATATGAGCGTAAAAGTGAGATTTACATGACCACAAATTTAACTATAGCAACTGCAAGTGGGAAAAGAAGAGTTACATTTTGCAACTTGTTTTTCAGCGAAACAAACGGCGGAAAATAGAAAAGAAGTTTTACGACTTGCGTTTTGCGGCGTTTTGCGGCGAAACAAACACGCCCTAAGTTGAGGATCCGAAGATGGCAAATTCTTTGGCAGGCTGCTCTGGGATGAGGGTTCCTCGATCACGGTGGTTATACCCTTAAGAATCATCACAGTAGCAGAAACTTCAAGGCCTTCAGGCTAGGCCAGCTCATTGATCATCTCTTCAATATGGGAGGAAGTTGCAGCCTCAACACCGGTAGCCACTCCGGTAGAAGAGATTCAAATGAAGCGTTAAAATGTCTGCCCAACTCAATGGGGAAATAATTAAGGAGGATAGAAGAAATACCCTCGGTGGCAGTGACCTCTCCGATGGCGAAACCATAGTGGGAACGTATACCTGCATCTCTTCCTCTGAGATATGTGAAAATTTGCTGGTGTCAGGAAGAGTGGGTTCATCACTAAAGTCAACTTCATCTCTAGAATAGTTACTTTTCTCTTCAGACGATGAAGATGGCACCTGAACCAAAGAGGCCTCAGTGATTCGAGCTTTGCTACTAAGAACCCCGGTGGTAGGGCGGGCTCCATAGCCATGGAAGTAGGCATCAAGATGTTGGGAGATCCCGGTTGTTGTGCTTCCATCCCTCTCTCCTGAGCTGAAGAAGATGCAGGCCGAATTGAAATTCTCAGTTGCGATAGAATTTCAACTTTGGCCCTCTCCGCCACATCTTTAGGCCATTCAGCCCCTTTGGTCATGGTGGATTAGCCTGCAGGCTCTCCCTCTGCCAAGATTGTAGGACCCTTACTGCGTAAACCTCAGAGACGATAAGCTGGGACTGCCTCCTCCTCTTCTTCTTCCTCCTCCTGTTCCTCAGTACCAAGAGGAATGATTTTAGGCACCTGGTTTGAAACTACAACCTCAGATTCTTTTCTGGCCTTCTTTAGGCTGGGCTCGCCATGAGAAGTAGAGACTCGAGGATGCTTGGGCATAGCTTGCCGAGTCTTCCTGATGGGTTGCTTATTAGCTGTCCTGCCCTAAACTCTAACCCCGAAGCTGCTCCTGCTTTGCTGGTCTCTCTCCGGGCCTCTTTTTCTGCCTCCCTCTCGGCCTCTTGATACTCGGTCATCCCTCGCATCCGACAACCCTTGGACCTATCTTGGCTTTATACGTGAATTTGATGCCCTTTATGCATGAAGTGTTTATTCCAAATTTGGGCACCTTATTTGTCATGAAGTACCACGAACAAAAATCACGACTGGCATAGGAGTTGAGCATCTTGTGAGGGAGGGTAAAGATAACTCCAATCTCTCTTGCTATACTGTAATACCATGCCCGGGCACCTTCGGATAAATTTTCACAAAAGCAAAGGTTCGGGTTGGGTTTGCCAACATACAATTGGTCGTAGCCAAAACTGCCGGCTGAATCAACAAGGCATATAAGGCTCCACTGTACAGGAGTTCCCTTGCTGAAAAACCAAGTACCCTGGCTAATGTTTATCAGCCACCAGAAGACGCCGGAAGATAGTCAGGTGAATTCATCCGGGCCAATAAGGACTACAACTTTGTCTCTGTAAGATGCATCATGAATCTCGGAGAAGCACCTGTCCAATTGGTAATTGCCCCCATTCAGAATAGTCTTCCGGATGTAAAACATGTAATACTGCAACCAGCTCGAAGTACCAGGCCATCATGTACGAAAGGTGTAAAACCTTCAGAGGCAGACACCACCGTCATCATCGATGGGCAATGCATGATGTACCAGGCCATCATGTACGTATATGGAAGCTCGACCCTGGGGCTGGGAGTCTTAACCAAGGGATGACCATTGGAATCCGTGACTGGGTTGCCCTCTGTGTCCACGATTGTTTCCACCTGACAGAAGCTCTTCGTTAGCGTATGTAACCCACTCTGGATTCCAGCCATTATTGTCGGAAGAAGGGCAATGGACTTTCCATGAACAAGCAAGACAGCCTGATGCACCACATCGGCGACATCACCTCATGAGATAGCGTTGGTACCACACATCGCTTCAGCCACAGCATGAGAAAATCGTCAATAGAGCCCGGTCACACATCAAGACTTTGGCTTGATGGTGGAAGCTCTCAAATACTGTGTCTGGTTTGAAGGTATCCTCATTAGACTCAGTGGTGTAGGAGCTAGTGAATGCACTGATTCTTTCAAAAATTTCTTCATCAGCGCTGGGAGCTAGCCGGGTTATCGGATTAGCCTTATTCACCCTAGGGAATAGATTAGTTGCCCATGACATTCGTTTGATTCCCCCGCTCCTCATCCAGTCACCTACCCACAGATGTGAAAGTAGCACAACACCTCCCAATAAGTCTCGTACACTAGAGGATTCTCTTCTTCAGCAAATGAAGCTCCTCTGTTGACCGGTCGTACTCCTCGTAAGGGGCATCTCCAATCATCAGCCCTGAGACTTTATACTTCTCATGAAGGGCAAGCCCTATTTCCCCGATGGGAGTTAAGAACGTGCAGATCGCTGGATTATATCGCTACAGGATAGTGTAGAAATATTGGGTGCTCTGCGGAATGCCATATTGGACAGCTCTCACGGCCCCATATAGTCCGGCCTGCAACAGAAGATCTTCAAATTCCGCCAGAGCAAACCTTACCATTCTACCCCACCATGTTTTGTCGATAGAATGGACCCATCCGGTGGCACGAAATTTAGGAGAAAAGTCATCCCTCACATCAAGAAATTGTCTGATGAAGGTGGCTGCAAGTTGGGGGTCTCTCCCGTTGGATATTTAGCTCTGACCAAGCCAGGCTGCTGCCCCAGCATATCCCTCGCATGACCAACAATGAAGGCTTCACGGGCACCTATCTTGCCTAAAGTAACTCTAGAGAATGACCTGACCAACTCCCAATCTATTGTCTGACACACAAACATATGGGGCAGATAGGCTAAGGGATACATTCATTTCATATTCTGGAGGAAGAACCTCCTATTGCCAATCTGGCGAAGCCATTTGTAATCCCTATCATAAAGAGCAGCTCCATCCTTCTCAATCGAGACACCGAAGAAGAAGTCGGGCTTCCTCAATAAAGCATGGGAATCTGATTCGAATCAACCATCAGAAATGATTTTTTGGAGAGCCAGCATACTAGCATTACTGATCTGGCTCCATCGTTCCTTTAATTTGCCAGAGATTACAGGAGCAGTACTCTAGAGAACGAAAATCATGTTCGGGTCAGCACTTCCCACATGTCCAAAGTAACACTTTTTGGACAGAGGATTCAAAGAGGATCGCACCGCAAAAAGGACAGCATAAGTGTTAGCAACTAAAAAAAATTATTGTCTAAGTGTTGAAGCTCAAACGCAAGGTTCACCTCAAAACCACGTCTAAACTTGAAAGACGCGAGGCTCACATGAAGCCTGTGTTTGAAACGTCACAATTTAGAAATTTCTCTAAGTGTAAGAGTCAGACGCGAGACTCAGTGAAACCCACATCAAATCTCAGAGACGCGAGGCTCACATAAAGCCTGTGTTTGAAATGCACAATTTAGAAATTTCTTTAAGTGTAGGAGTCAGACGCAAGAATCAGAGAAACTCGCGTCAAACCTCAGAGAGGCAAGGTTCACATGAAATTCGCGTCTGAACTCCCCCACTTAGAAGATTCTCTAAGCGTTGGGATCAAACGCAAGGCTCAACGAAGCCCGCGTTCAACAAACAGACACAGAGTCAAACTGATGAAGCGAAGACGCGGAGGTCGTTAAACCCGCGTCTTGCCTACGAGTGCAAGAGTTGCATCTGAATATCAAACACGGATATGAGTCTCGTGTTGGCGGCTCATTTCAAAAAATACTTAAGAGTTAAGATAACTCTTCAAGTTGCTTTATAGTGGAAACCAATTTAAATGGCTTTATTACCGAAATGGGGGCCTCCTGCGTAAAGGAACTGCCCATTTGAGCCTCTGGAGTGACAGCGCTTAAGGATGAAGCCACAGGTTTGGTCTTTGGGGCCATTCGACTGTGAATTTTGTGTAGAAGATAAGAGAAAAGAAGTTCGGAGCTTTTCTTAAGTTTTAAAAACTCTTGATGCGGGTTCAAACGGAGAAGAAAAGAGTCTAATGATGACTCTTGAAAGACTGCTAACTTTTTATAGACACAGTAATCCACTGAGATACATGGCCCGTATCTCGAAACCAATCTTCACTGGACACAGGGCAACGCGCCTTGAACGCAAACCACACGTGTTAATAAAGTAGCATCTTTTCAAGCTCCGCCAGACACATTGAAATGCACCCAGAACGCGAGTCTCGCATTTAACAGAGCCGCGTCTCTACAGCAAAATGAGGTTTGCGTCTCCATCTTGAAGTCTGCATCACTTCAACAAAGTGAGAGCTGCGTATTCACTCTGAAGACTGCGTCTCTTCAGTAGTCTATGCCTTGTGTCTTGACAAAATAAAAGAGCTGCACCTCTATTTCCAGCGAGAGTTATGTCTCTACTACAAAGGAAGCCCGCGTTTCGTAACGCTAAAAGCTGTGTTTCTACATTAAGTGAAGGGTGTGTCTTTACATTGAAGAAAACTCGTACCTTGGCAAAATAGCAGAGCCGCGTTTCTTCAACGATGAAAAGTCTATATCTCCATCTCGAAGTCTGCGTCACTTCAACAAAATGAGAGCTGCATCTTCATTTCGATGTTCACGTCTTACCAATGAGTGAGAGTCACATTTCTACTACAGACGAGGTCCGGTCTCTAAGGCAACATGACCTTTGCGTCTACAAGACTTACGCTTAGTCTTTTGCAAACAGTTCAATAGTACACTGGCGACAGCAAATGACTATTCTCCCGATTCAACAACATACCAACAACGAGTTCAGAGCACCAAGGACGTCTGGACTGTGTATCCAGATACTCACGATAATCATCTCTGGTGGCTTTAAAGAGTTTAACAGTATACTCACGAAGACCAAGAACCAGACTATCTCAGAAGATTGCCAGTTCAGTCTTGAAAGCTTGCTGTTAAAAAAAATTCAAAATGTTTCAAAACCCGTCCCAGTAAACCGCAGAGTTTTGAAAACTTTGGAGGGGGTTCTGTAGGATGTCTAAAAATCACTGAAGATAAGTCATCAGATAACAAAGTCCATACTTCAGACGCATGGCTGATAAAGATCGTTGACGCAATGCTAAGACGCAGGCTCGAAACCCACTCCTCAGCGTCATCGCAATGCCAAGACGCAGGCTCGAAACCCGCAATACTAAGATGCAGGGCTCGAAGCCTGTGTTTTAGCGCCATCACAATGCCAAGATGCAAGGCTCGAAACCCGTATCTCAGCATCATTACAAAGCCAAGACGCAGGGCTTGAAGCCCGCGTCTCAGCAAGACTCGAGGCCCGTATCCAACAGCATTGCAATGGCTAAATGCAAAACTAGAAGCCCGCATTTCAACTACTGAAGAGCTTAGCGTCTTTGTTATAACTACCCTCATTACTTGGTCAGTTTCTGTCCATGTAATGAGGGAGTTAACCCCATTATGGAGGATTTTTAGTGGACAGCTTTACCCCTGAAATTTCCATAAATAGCTCTGCTTGCTATTAAAGGGGGAATTATTGGGGGAGGTCAAAATTTTCAAGTCGGGAATTTTTCAGCTAAGGAAGACAGAGAAAGAGTTAAACTCCTCTACTAACTTTCTGAGTTCAAGTTTTTTCCCAAGTCTCTTTGAGATTTTATTGGATAGGAGTTGTGCTATTCCATCCGTGATCCAAGGAGAAGATTTCCTAGAGAGTATTGATATTCACCCGATCAACAACAAATAAGATTCACTTTCCACCGCTACGCGAAGAACTCAGCATTAAACAAAGAGGAGATTTGAGCTTGAATATCTTCCTTCTCTTGTAACTGAAATTTTTGAAATTGTTGTAATCTTTTATCGATTCAAGGAAATTTTACAATCCATATTTTTAATTTTTTGATGCAAACATTGCTCAAGCTTATACACTCACACAAAAGTTTGATTTTCAAAAAATACAATTTTTGTTTTAAGCTTTACATTCTATGCCTCAAAAATAGTTTACGTGTTTGTAATATATTTTGATTTTTAATCACATATATTTGTACTTCAAAGTATTTCAATGAACTTATTTTTGTGAATTTTATGAAAATTTTAAAGAATTTAAGATGTATTTTAAAAGGTTGTTAAAACAGATTTTTGGGCTGCTGGCGGTCGACCGACCGGTCAAACGAAACAAGGCTCGGTCGACCGCTGGTCGACTGACATGCACAAGCCCATGTGACTTGAGCTCGATCGACTGACCGGTCGACCGCAGTAGAGATCAGCCGACTGATTGGTCGACCGACTGAGTTTGTAAAGCACTCGGGTTTGCTCGATCGACCGGGCGGCCGACCGTTCTACTGATTTGCTCCAATACTTTTGCAGTTTTCTGGCCATAAATTTTTATTCTTATGTTCAATCAATATAATTTAAATTGCATTTTAAAGATAACTTCAGGTCTACATTAGATAACTTCAGGTCTACATTTCTTATTCAATAGTCATTTTCTGATTCAAATATTAAAGATATCAAATATTGGGTTGAACTCTATTCTTGTTCTGAAAATAATTACTAATTTGACACCTTTTAGTATTTTATTGATAACTTTTTACTCTAAATTGATATTGATTTGATTTAAGTTGAATTAGAAAGAAAGCTTAAATATCTACAAATTCAACCTATATACTTATTTCCAAATTATGATGTTTTAGGCCTCAAACCTTTACTCAAAGTTGACCTATTGCACAGTCTGGGCTTGTAGTCGGTCGATCACCCGATCGACCGCCATACTCCAATGGTCAGAAATTTGACCATTAGTCGGTCGATCGGGAATTGACAGACATGCCATTCTGGCAAGATTTTGAACCATAATGGCTAGTTTTTGATCTCCTATAAATAAGGGATCTTTTGGCTGTTTTAGGCAAGATTTTTGGAGAGTTTTCAAGAGCTATTTTCCCATCTCCAACCTAAATTTTTCAACAAGTTTTTGGGCTAAACTTTCATATCAAAAGAGTGTTTATCAAAAGTGATTCTCTAAAGTTTGTCAAAAGCTTTTCTTTGAGTTTTTCATTTTCACATCTATCTTGTTTTTTCTCACACAAGCTTGAGTCATATCTATCTTATAAGAGCTTTGTTTGTGAGGGTATTTGAGGGTGATCAAGTTTTGAGATCACCAAGTGTTCCTATTTTGAGGAGTTGTAGAGGTGCGGCCTTGAGGAACTTGTGGGATCGTGTTGTGTTGTTCTTGCAGGAACAAGTGAGAGACTTGCAAGTCCAAGAGTTCCTGAGGGAGCTCGTTGTAGGTGTTGCGGCACCAAGTGATCTTGCGGGATCATTTTAGTGAAAATCGTTCACAGTTCTGAAGGCGGGGACGAAGAGCAAGTGAGCTCGAACCTCGAAACAAATCTCTCGTGTTTGTGATTGCTCATCTCTCTCTCACTTGTGTTTATATCTATTACTTGATATTCCTTGTGCTTAATTGATATATGATTGGGATTGTTTGCTCACACTTCTATTCAACCAAGAGAGCATAGTGGCACATCAACTCTTATAGAGGAATTTTGAGGAAATAATTCAGAGCTTTTCATTGGGAATTCGGCTACACTCTTTGGTTATACATTGTGTGTTAGCTTATATTTTTAGTTTGCATAAATAGTTTTTAATTTCATATTAGTTTTGCATTTGATTAGCTTGTCATCTATTCACCCCCCTCTAGATGACCTACAAAATGACATTGACAACGGTCCAGAAGTATTTGGTGCTGAGCCGGAATGTACCGCTAGGTACCGGGACTTATTGTACGCTCGAACAGGAGTAGGATATCGCAGATCCTGTAGAAATAGGTTTAGGGCTTGTGCATACCCGGCAGGAAAAATAGGAGGGGTAGGGATGTCAATACACCCCACAAAATCCCACAGAATCCCTGGAGGCCGCCAGGTGATCCCTCAAGAATGTGGCCACGCGTGACATGATATGACCATCATAAACATGAAACTAATAAGGACCCATCAGTTTCCCTCAAACCCAGTGCAAGTTCTCTTATTTATGATTTTATTTTAAAATTATCAGATGACGGGAATGAGCAGGAGCAGGTCAAGAGTGTCAAGAGTACATATTTACTACAATTCATGAGTATATCAGGATTATTGGGTCATCATTCTTGTAAGTGATAATTACAAGAGTCAAGTGTTAAGCATGTATGGTGCTAAGTGATAGATGTCAAGAGATAGCATATAGGTGTCAAGTAGTAGCATGTCAGGTGGTTAACATAGCAAGTGATAGCACGTCAAGTAATAACACAGTAGATATCACTGTCAATCACCTAGTGGGGGTGAATAGGTGATGGCTATTGGTTTATGGCAAATAATGCAAAATAAAAACAATTACTAGCAATAAGCAAATAGAACACAAAAGATGCTTACAATAAAGTAAACAATAGTAGCATGCAATAATATAGAGAGAGTGGAGTTAAGAGATAAATAGAAAGCAATCACAAACGTAAGGATTTATTTCGAGGTTCAAGCCACCGCTCTACATGCCCGCCTTCACCGCAATGAAGGATTTTCACTAAATCGATCCTGAAAGATCGTCAACCCTTACAAGTTCCCGTAAGAATTCAACGGACCCGCAAGTCTCTCTCTTGGTGTCGCAACACCTACAATCGAGCTCTCTAGTCACTCGAAGCCGCAACCTCTATAACTTCACAAATGCAAGAAATTGGTGATCTTCTCTATATCACAAAAGCTCACAAACACAATCTTATAACCAATTGGAGTAGATGAAGCTCTTTGAGATTGTGTGGTGAGAAAAGGCTGTGTAGATGTGAAGGAAAGCTCAATCAAAAACAAGGATGTGGACTTTTAGGTTCAATACAAAAATCTTTTGAGAAAAAAGATTTTTATCACAAAAACTTGCTCTATGATGTTGTAAAATCTTCCTAAAACTTCTTAAACTTCTTGTGGGCTATTTCTACAGTCCCTCTATTTATAGGGGATGAAAACATGTAGAGAAAACCTAATACGACAGTCGGGATAGACCCAGAAAGACAAAATAGAAACTAGCTGTTGGGAAAAATCTTCAGAAAAATCCAACGGTCAGTCGACCAACCGGTTGACCACCAACGGTCAAAAATCTGACCGTTGGGGTTCACGGTCGACCGCCTGGCCGACCGTGACCAAACAGAGACAAAGTGTGTCTCAGTCGGTCGATCGGTCGGTTGATCGAAAGTGCACGCCAATGCAAGTTAAATCTTGTGCAAAAATAATCATCCTCTCGATCGATCGAAGAGCACTTTAGCTCTTCCATCGGTCGACCGCTCGGTCAACTGACAAAGCAAATTACTCCATCGACGGTCGACCGATCGGTCGACCGACTCAGGGCCAAAGTCAGAGTTTTGAAAACTTTTTGAAGTCCATCATTTTCCTATAAATTACATTTTGATCACAAATACAAAATAGAATCCTTATATCACAATAAGTCCAGTGTGTGATCAGAGATCATCACAAAAATTAAGTAGAACTATATTTTGTGAAAATTTCTTTTCTAAATGAAAAACAATTTTCTGAAACCCATTTTTGAAAAGCAATTAGAAAAACATGTTGAAGTCTTTTCAAAAAAAGTAAACTTAGAGATAGGAATGAAATGTGTATTTGGTGTTGTGTGTGTGTGTGTGTGAATCTCAAGAACTATCAAACTTTCTAACTTAGCTTTAACAAGACTATAAATCCTATACTAGAAATACAAAAAGATATAAATCTTCTATAGCTTTACTTCTTTGCAATCTTAATCGTTAAGCTTGGTGAATCCCATGTAAACGTCTTCTTGATGCTTAAGCTCTTGGGTCAACATTTTTATGGCTCCAAAAGGTGTAAGTCTTATAGAAGAAGCCAAATGTAACAATGAAAATCCTGATATTTATTTAAGTGAAATTGTTAGAAAACATAACTTCATATGTTTTGTTATCATCAAAACTAGGGCAAATAGCTTTTGGGCGAACAATCTCTCCTTTTTGATGATGACAAAACAAATGAAGTTATTATAAATAAATAGGAAGGAGACTTCATGTGATGCTCCCCCTAAACACATGCATATACCAAATATATCACTTAAGCAAAATACAACATCTAAGTATATGTATATGATGTTCTAATGTAAGCATTATGAAACTCATTTATGCATACAAGAATATAGAAATACAGATAGTATGCATAAATGATTTCCTCCAGCCTCCAATTCTGCCTTCCTCCAAATAAAGCGGGGTTGATGGACGGTCACACAAATATGGTACACATAATAAAAACAAACAAACCACATACCACAACCACATGAAGAGAAAAGACATCAAGACTAACAAAATGATATCATATATATCATAATCCAAAACACATATCCATGCCATAATCCAAAACAAAGTACATGCCATAGTAATCAAAATACCAAAGTACTGCACGTCCATCAATTACATAGAGTTTTTGAAATAAAACAGAAAACATGAAGGAAAAAAAAACTAGATAACTCCATCACTCTCCTTCTTTTTGTCAACATCAAAAAGGAGCTCAATCTTCTTCTTCTTTCTCAGCCTGAAAATCTGGATCTTCTGGAGGGGTCGGTGCGCTAGATGGTGCTGAGGGAGGTACCCATAGACGAAAAGGAGGACCCACAAGAGGAAGAGGCTGAGCGTAACCTCTTGGAAGAGGAACAGGCCACACATGCCTACCAAAGCTCTCATCAACACATCTCTGAAGGTATCGGATGGAAGAGCAGACATGCACCATGGCATTCTGATATACCTGTCAGAACTCATCCTGACATGCCGCCATCGTCTCAAACTGAGTGTTGATATTTAGTGAAAGATCTTAAAGTTGAGCAGAGAAAGCAACAAAATGATATGCAGAAGCGAAGAGGAGGATCCGGAGTCAAATGATGGAACAATAGGAGGGCATGGAACATGAGCATGCTCTCCTACGTGCATTCTCTTAAGAAGTGTGCTATTGATATCTACAGAGGGTGCCACAGCTTTTTCACCCGAGAGATCAAATTTTAGGAGTTTATGTAACGCCCTGATCTCTCGGGTCAGGGCGCGGAAACGTTACTGCGACGTATATACGTAGGTCAAAAATATCCTCACATATATACTCTGAGCATCAGTACTGGTAAGAATCAGAGGTAGAAATACATAGTGCATTATACATTGCAACATATGAGTACAATTATAAAGTTATCACCAGATGTGACACAATATTACAAGAATATTACATCACCGATAGGGTCAAATGTGAGAATGCAAAGAGATATACAATAATGAACTATACAAAAAGGCGCTCATGAGTTACAAAAGAAAAACTCGAGAGACGATTAGGGGGTCTGAAAGGATAGGGCTTCAGATGATTTGCCGATGATCCATGCTACCGCTGTGCTACTCTGATCAGCAATCGGGAAAATTCACAAACTTAAGCTCCAAGACCTAGACAAGAGGATCCAAGGGAGTCAGAATTTCTCAACGAGTGGTATAGTGAATGTCAAGTGGTGTGCAAAAATAAGCACACGTGTATCGATAAATCTGAATCATAAACATGCATTGAAAATTGTGTCATGACCACATGCATACAAGAGCAAGTAAAGAGATAGCAAGTGATATCAAGTAGGGAATACGCATTGTATAGTAAGATAAGAGTAGGAGACTGATGGAATAGAATACAAGTGGCAAGGCAAGATATAAGCAGCTATAATATAACAATTATAAAACAAAAATCTAAAGTAAAACCCGATGGAAGCAAATACAGCAAAATATACAACGGATACATAGTTGGCATATTTTATTATTATTATTACTCATCCTACCCAGATGTCTAGATATGTGAACTAGCGTCCCAGTATACATATATCCACATCTGAGTAAAGCAAAGTCGTTATTGAAAACTAACGGGGGTATCAACGAAAATTGTTTATAGTAGGTCCCGTGCATACCCGGGACTATGCCCCAGGATGTTCCATTGCTGGTGTGCGGAACCTACCGTAAGGCATACAGGAGGGTCTTATAGGATGCTCTTTTTCAAGATAGTACCAAGAAGGAGGGAGCCAGCGCTCCCCTCGGTCACCTGGAGGCCCTCAGGTCGAACTGAAAGATTTAGTTGCACAACATACCTAATATCGCTGTAAACATGAATATATATTGATATCCGCAAGTTTCTCCCAACCCGATGTAAGTTGTCTCATTTTATGATTTATTAGATAATTATCAGATAACAGGAATATCCAGGAGCATGCCAAGAATATCAAGTATATATGAGTACTATCAGGAGATCAGGTTAATATTCCCGTAAGTGATAATAACAAGAGTCAGGTATATCATGCCGAATGTCAGGTGATAGCATGACAGGAGGGTGATATCAGGCGGGTGACAAGTGACAGCATGGTATTTATAAGCATGTCAAGTGAAAGCATGTCAAACGATACAGGAAAATAGTACCAATATATGAGATCGGTATGAATACCGAAAACCCATGCAGTTTTTAGAAAAAACATTGTAAATAAGATTTCAAACTCTTCACAACTATTAATAAAGGAATTAGTAGACTGGCAAGTAGGTAATTACCAAGCAAGCGAAATCAAACGGAGCTAAGTAAGCTGGAGGTACGAACAGCAAACAATGTTTAGCACTAGAGCGCCCAACGGAGCTACTGGAATGACTCGACTCATAAGACGAGTCTAAAACCTGACTGAATTTTGCCTAGATGAATCTAGTGGTAAAACACTGAGCGTTAAGCATGCCTACTAGGCAGAGCTGAGAGACCTGACGGTCTAAGCGCACTTCTCTTTCGAGCAAGTGGGCGAGAGCCCAAAGGCTAAAGTACGCTCGGGGTCTAAGCGCACTCTCGATAGCTACCACGAAGCCTATAAGGATGCATGCCTAAAGCTAATTGTGTAGCTTGTCTGGGGGTAGGCAGAAACACAGAGTCGGTACAAGAGCACCTGCACGAAGTGTTAGTATAACACGAGTATACATATAAGCGTGATAATATCTAGACTACCGTGGAGTGGTGGCTGAGTAAAGAAAGTCAGGAGGCTGAATACAGCCGGGAGGCTGGGTATAGTAACTGCAGAAGTATTAGTATCGAACACACACATATAATAAAGCAATAATGGGCAACATCGCAGGCATGGTACATGTACAGGATTAAACTATCCTAATACAAACATTCGTCATAGGCACATATATGCACAAGCTGGACACTCGGCCACATACAAATATAAGGGCATGACCCAATACAAAATATGAATAAAACACAAATACAGAACAAAAGACAAGGCGATCCGAAGAGGCAGGGAACCTAAAATGAGGCGAGGACACTCGCCTAAAAGTTTTCAAAAAATCATTGTAAACTCTCAAATCCCAGGAACATGTGCCACACGCCAAATATATTAATATATATATATGAGAGAGTTAGAAAGAGAAATATCTAGAGAGAATGAGAGATGATGAAGAGAGAAGCATGAGAGAAAGAGAGATCATGAGAGGAAGGGAAGGGAAAAGTGGAGGGACTGGCCGGCCAGGTGACTGCCGGTGGCAGTCCTGACCGCCGGTAGCCCAACAAAGAGAAGAGAGGGAGAGGGAGAGAGAAAGAAGAGAGAAAGAGATGGGGGAGAGAGAGAGGAGAGAGGGAGAGGAGAGAGGGGGCTGTTGCCTTCTCTGCTCACGCACAACGCCCCTTTGGGGGCCCACGGCCTGGCTATGCCAGGCGGCGGCGCTGGGGGCGCCGCCGGCCACTAGTGGTCAGCGATGGCGCCGGCCAACCAAAAGAGAAGAGGGGTGAGTAATGGTGAGGTGGTGATTTGGTCGTATTTTGGTGAAATTAGAAAGAGTGGGAGGAGGAGGAGGAAGTAGTGGAAGATATAATTAAGGAGGAGGAGGAGGTGATTTGGTGGTGGTGGTGGTGAAGAATTTGGGAAATTTTGAAGGTGATGGTGGTGGTTTGGAGGAGAAAGAAGATGGAGATGGTGGTGATTTTGTTGGTGTTGGAGATGGAGGAGAGGGAAGGAGTGAGGGGAGTTGGCCACCGGAGTTAGGGCCTACCTCCGGCCAGGTCACCGGACAAGTTCACTGGAGTGTGGACCATGCTTGGGCGTCGGCCAAATGAAGAAGAAGAAGGAGAAGAGAAAGATGAAGAGAAGAGAGAAAAAGAAAGGAAAAAAGAAAAAGAAAAGAGAGAGAGAGATTGATAGGGATGATGGGAGGGAGTGTTGATGGGACCGGACCCATGTGAGGGGGAGTGGGCGACAGGTGGAGGGAAAAGGAAAGGTAAAGAAAGAAAGAAGAAGATTCCAAAAATAATATTATTTTAATAATATCAGAAAATATTGACTGTTCCAGAAAAATCCCCAAAAATACTCAAAGGTAGAAAACATCACCCTGAGAAATAATAAAAAATCAGTTTTTAGAAATAAAATCCCATTTTCAAAATAAAATTCTTGGAATCAACTAGCGATACTGGCTGACATCAAATCCGATAGAATTTTGGTAAAATTTAGAAAAATCTTAGAAAATACATTAAAATTGAAAATATGATTCTAAGAAATAATATGAAAGTAAATTTCAGAAATTCAACTCTGGTTGTAAATTAAAAATCCTGAAATCGATCAATGATACAGTCGACACCGATTTTGAAGATTTTATAAATTATTCAAAAAAATCCAAAAAATCACGAAAAATATAAAATATTGAAAAACTATGTTTGAAATTGAAATCGGTCAAATCTGACTACCAAAAAGACCAAATTAAGTAATACACTAGGATCGGGTCCTTAGTTCAGACTAGGGCTGACTCCGAGTCTACGAATCCGATTCCAATGCAAAACGATCGCATAAATATACATAAAATAAAAACAAATAAAGAAAGTAAATCAAGAAATATGATTGAGAATCTGAATATGCAACTGAGTACGTATTCTGGGAATGGTTTTTACAGTTTAAGGAGACGGGTGATAAGCATCCCAAAAGAAGATTCCTATTTAGGATCAACAAATGTTCAGAAAGCACAAAATTGACGATGAGTTTGGGTATATTGATTCTAATATTTTTCAGAAGGTAATAGATCAGAAGAGGAGGCGTAGCTATACTCTCCTGATTTTGGCAGGAGTTTATAAAACATGATTTTAGTAAGGACTTGAGCGGTAAGAGTGCAATACTTCACCTCTTTATTCCTTACTAGTTATGGGTTCTCATCATCATGAAGCAACTGAGAAGCAGTGAGAGGAGTCTTACCATCCATATAAGAAAAATCATGAAGATTAATATTGTGTATATCTACATCTGTGAGATGTAGTAGACAGGCAAATTTTTCTAGTGAATTTTAATATCAGTGCTCATGACTCTAGATCTAATATGATTAGCATGAAAGGATAGATTAGCGTAGAAATATGGAACTAACTCAAGACAAACTGGTTTTTTTATGGTGACAAGATATTCTAATGAGTTAGTACTTAAAATTTCGGCTAAGTTAAGATGATCAAAATCAGCAAGAACCACAGTATGACCGGAAATCACGTTTTTGTGATAAATAATAGTAAATTTTTGTTGAGCATTTTGAGAAACAAATAAATTTGTGGATGATTCGGGTGTTTAACTTTTTCCGATCTAGCATGTTTAGACATGATGAAGAAAGATGATAGAGATCACAATCTAGGCACGAATTAGAAAGAAATTGAAGGGAAAATGGAAACAAGAAATTTTGGGGGGAGACTAGGGTTTACCTGAGAAAATTCAAAAATTCCACCTTGAAATTGAAGAATTCGCAATGGAAAAGCGAGATCCGAGATGTATTTAGGGTTAGATTGAGGAAGAGAGTGGATTTGGGAGAGAGGGGAAGAAGAAATATAGGAGGAGTCGGTGGAAGAGAGAAATGAGAAAGAGGAAAAGGGGGATCTAGGGTTTTTAAAAGCAGAAAAATATCCAGACCCGACATTCGGTCAACCGGGTTCACCAGAGACGAAAATATGTTACAGTTGGTCGATCGGTGGGTCGATGGACCCAAGGCAGTGGGCAAAAATAAGCTATCTCAGTCGGCCGTTTGATTGACTAGCCTTAATAAAAATTGACAGGCAACTTCAGTCGACCAAAACACTCCAAAAACAGAAATTTTGACTCTTTTAAAATAGGATTTGAAATCAACTCAACCAAAATCTTTTTATAGGTAAAATTTGAAGTCCAAATATTAGATAAGCATGGTATATGATTGAATATAATACAAAATAAATTTTATATATATATAAATAATATGTTTTGCATTATTTAATTATTATTTTAAGCAATTAAAATACAAGATTTTGAAGCCGAATACCCTTTACGAGTTATGAACTTCTCTCCGTCATTCCCCTAGATATGAGTTGAGATGCTTAATTGCAATTTTGATTTATTGCTTAAAACTGACTTAAATAAAATACCCAAATACAAGATAGATACACACACAAAATTTACATGTATTTTAAAAAAATAATCTAAACACACAAACATATACATACATAGACACACACACACACAGACATATATATACATATATATATACATATACATATAATATGTGAAATAAAAACATGAACTTGGGTATACACTACGAGCATGATCAAGCAATGAGCTAGAAAAATAAGCATTGTCAAAGAACTAGCTAAACATGACCATGCTATCAATTCTTAAACAATTCATGTCATCATAACTGAACAACTAGCAATTCATATGCACGTAGTGTTCTTTGCTAAGAATAAAATACTTAAAGGAGAAATTACGGAACTATAGGCAATCCCCAAAACGATGTGGTGTTCTCCAACCTATCCCTTGTAGCGATGCATTAAATTGGTTGAACAGTTGCGCTCCAACGCATCTGCCATCAAGGCACCATCTCTCCCTCTTGAAGGAGGACACACCACTTCAATCAAATTTGGCGTATTTTTTGATACCCAAATCTTTTTGGGTCCTATAGGGTTAGTATTTTCTCGAACTCAAATACTTTCATTCAATATATTTAACTTTACATAACAAAATCTAGTTAAATGGCCTTTGCGGCTGCAATGTGTATAAGCGTGCACTTTGCCATAAATAAATGCATGATTGTGTTGATATATATTGTAGCACCCCGTTCCCGGATACATACCCAGATATGTGTCCCAGAATTTTTTGACCGTATTGTTCAATTTTCTTTCAGTATATGTTTTTGGGTTGTGATTGCTTATGTTATTGTGAATCAGATCTGGATTCTCAGACCTAGAGTAAGCTCTGACATAGACCGAGAACCCGATACCAGCCTGTAGCCCGATTTGACTTTTCTGAAAGTTTAATTTGACTGATTTTAATTTCAGACACGATTTTCTAATATTTAGATTTTTCATGATTTTTTAGAATTTTTCAGAATTTTTCTGCAAAATCTCCAAAACCGGTGTCGGCTTGCATCGCTGACTGATTCCCATATTTTTTAGTTTTAAAATGGGATTAAATTTTTAAAAATGAATTTCACGTTACTTATTAGAATTTTATTTTCTATCTAAATATACATTATGAAATTTTTCTAAATTTATTAAAATTTGACCGATTCTGATGTCGGCCGGTATTGCTGGAATATTTTAGGATTTTTAATTTGAAAATTGAATTGAATTTATCAAATCTGATTTCACAGAGCAAATTAAAATAATATTTTAAATTTTTGGGAATTTGTTGGAACGTTTCTGAAACAGTCGAATTTTCGCCCTATTAAAATAATAATATTATTTACCGACATTTTCTTTTCTTACTGTTTCCTTCCTTACTCTCCTACTTCATAATTTCAGATATTTTAATAAATTAAATATTTAATAATAAAATTTTCTACTATTTTCTTTTTTCCTTATTTTTCCTTTTCCTATATTTTCTTTTCTTTCTTTTCTTTTCTTCCCCTTTGACTATCCCCCTGCTCTGCTCTCCCCTGCCACAGCCGCCTGCAGTAGCCCATGCCTCTGCTGCAACCCCTTTCCCCCCACTTCATCATCACAATTTCTCACTCCTTCTCCATTAAAAACCCTTCTCCTTTCCTTCTCCTTCTCATTTTCCAATTCAATTTCAAATTCCAAACCACTTCAAACAAAACACCAAACACCAACTCCCTTCATCTTCACCACCGCCACCTCCACCATCACCACCACCGTCGTCGGCCGCCCCTAGGCCGGCCATCCACTCCCCCACGCCCCCTCTCCACTCCTCCACCTCCTTCAACCTCCACCAACCACCCACCACCTCCAATTTCAATCAAACCCATCATCACCACCTCCCTTCCTCCTCTAAAATTCACCACTATCTCCATCAAATTCACCACTCCCACCAACCCATCATCACCTCTCCTCCTCCTCTAACTCCCTACCACCTCCAACAACTACCACAACCACCATAACCACCACCACCACCAACTACCACCACCAAACATCAACCAAACCGACAACCAAACCACCCTCTCCTCCCCTCCCCGGGGTAGTCGCGCCGCCCCTCACCTCCGCGGTGGCCGGCCAATGGTGGCCGAACCCATCCCTCCTCCATTTCTTTCCTTCTTTCTTTCTCCTTCTTCTTTCTTTATTTCTTTCTTTCTTTTCTTTCCCCCTTTTTCCATAAATAAACCCACATTTCCAACATTCCCTAAAATACCCATCCCCTCACCCCCAAATTACTTTCCCATATTTACAATCAATACCCCTCCCCCATTTAATTCCTAATTCCTTTCTAAAAAATACCCTTTTTCTCTCTCCTTCCTACCTTTTTCTCTCTCCTCTCTCTTCTCTCTCATTCCCTCCCTAATATTTATATAAATATTTATATTTATATATTTTAATATATACATATGGGCTAGTGGCTTGCTCACACGGATTCGCAGATTTCTCAGATTTTAATCGGTATTTCATTTCGGTTTCAGGCGAGTGTTTTTATTAAACTTAAAAATAACTACCCTTGATTTACTGCATGATATTGATATGTGGACATCTTATTATTACCATAATATGTCTAACACTTACTGATGTAATATTTAGTACATGATTTCTTACTATACAAGCTATAGATGGTAATGTACTCGGTATTTACATGACACTTGACATGTTATACTTGATGCATGATTTATGGCACCGGCACTTGATATATTATATACATGATCCACGGCACTTGATATGTTATATTTGATACCTGATCTACGGTACTTGATATTAGACACCGGTACTTGATATATGTCATACTTGTCACCTGATCCTGACCTCCGGTATATGACACATGCTAACCCTTACTTGATATGCTTTATGTGGTACAGGTACATTGACTTGACATCGTGACCCTTATCGGACACTATCACCCCTGATACTTATATTATATAGCATATGTGGCATGATTATTATATTATTACCAGACATTTGGTACTCCAGAACTCCTATACTCCAGAACTCCTGTATACCTGAACACCTAAAATAGGGAGACTCCTGACATTACTCCTAATATTATACTCATGTTGACCCCCTTAATAGGATAACCATGGATATTGGACTTTTGTGAATACCCTGTGGACTTTATTATTTGACACTATGTTATATTTAAACAACTTACACCGGGACCGGAGAAATTGATGGGCATCGATATAGCTTCTGTGTTTATGGTGGTCATATATATATTGTACAACTAACTTCTATTGGATTCGACCTCGAGGCCACCATGCGTTTCTGAGGGGTGTACTGGCACCCCTACCCCCTCCCTGCCTGCCAAGTGTGCTATAATCCCCTGGGTATATCCTTGTAGGGGAACGGTGACACTCTATTCCTGTTCGGGCGTATACTAAGACCTTCGGGCATATAGCAAGTCCCGATACCTGGCGGTACGTTCCGGCTCAATACCGGATACTCCTGGACCATTGTCCCGGGCATGCACGGGACCCACTCTAAACATGATTCGTCATTCCCCATCAATTTCCAATAACTAACCTCGCTTGACTTGTATGCGGAAGTATATGGTACGGGCCGTATACCAAAACATACAAATTGAACGAGTCTTAACAATAATTTGATAATTGACTTCATGAATTTTATTGTCATCTCCATATTTACCATTTATTGTTATTGTTCCATGCTTGCAGATTTAATTACATGACATTTGATCTGCTATGCTTGCTTTTATTTCATGCCATATATATTCTTATGTCATTTTCATGTTTCACTATTTATTGTGGTCATTCAATGCTTATTGATTTGGGTACATTATACTTGACCTGATACACTCGCTTTTATTTATACTTACCATTTGGGTTCTTCTTACACTCGCTGGGTTGCTCACTAACAACCCTGAATTTGCATGTCCAGATTTAGCAGCTTGGACTGAGGTGAACCCATCAGCTGAGGACCAGGCCTACTTCGAGGAGCAGGCGGATCAACCGTAGTCTCTTCCTGTCTTTCTCTGCTCGCGAGATTCACTTTTTTAGCTAGTGAGTCTTTATCTTTTGTACCCTGTACTGTCTACTTTTGTACCACCTGGTGATGTAATATCTATGTAATATTATGTCACAGATTCTGATGATTGAGTACTTGTAGTATTTTGTGTTGGAATGTATAACACCACGTATTTTCACACTCTGATCCCTGTATTGTGTTGTATTGATGCTTAGCTTACATACGTGATGGTACCATCGCCCTGCGTTTATACGTCGCAGTGTCGTTCCCGTACCCGCCGGATCGGGGCGCCACATGTATGTTGTGCATGTGAAGTATGTTATTTATGAGTGGATGTATGTTTTCTTTGAGTTTTCTCTTTTAGAAACATTAAGCTAATTTTGTTCATATCAAAAACACATTTCTTCAAAGTAGAATCTAAAACATCAAACCGTTTTTGAATATTAAAAAATTCTTTTCTATCAAAAATCAATGTTAGGGCTTTTCCCCTTGTAAATAATTTGTTGATCATTGAAATCATTTTTTAGTCTTTTCAAAATAAATAGATAAATCATTTTTCTCTTTAAAGGCAATATCTAATTTATTCTTTAAAAGATCATTTTTTTTCTTTTTCAATTTCTTATTTTGAGCAATAGAAATCTCATAGCGTTCTTGTAATTCTTCAAAAAAATCTAGCAAGCTCATCCATAGTTAAATCATCTTCATCAAGAGAGGTTTCAAGATTTATCTTAGATGTATCCTCTCCATTTGCCATGAAGCAAACGTGTACGGTGTCAATTTCTTCTACAGATTCGGTTTTCGAATCGTCCCACTGGTTACCATAATCTTTTTCTTCTTGTGTACTTTTTTGGAGGTGGTAGCTTATAGAGAAGGTCAATCCGCAATAAGATGGCTCGTCTTCTTGCAATGATAGCAAGAGCCCATCTCCTCTTTCTTCTTCTCAAATCTTCTTTGGTCTTCCTCTTCGGAACTTGCTTTGTCTCCCCTTCTTATAAAACATCTTGCCCACTCTTCTAATGAGCATAGCGGAGTCTTCATCATCATCTTCCGATGAGTCTTCTTCTTCAATGGATGAAGGAGTAGCCTTGAAAGCTATGAATTTTTTCTTTGGAGGTTTCCTTTCTTCTCGTAATTTCATCTCCATCTTATGAGTCTTGAGATTTTCGATAAACCCGGAGAAGTCCATTTCTTCCCTATCATTTAGCTCCTTCAAGGTTGTAGCCTTCACTTTCCAAAAATTCAGGAGAGCTCTAATGAACTTTCTTATCTTTTGGTCATTGTCAATGGAGTCACCTAAAGAAGATAACCCATTATTAAACTTGAAAAACTGAGAGAGAATCCATCAATACTTTCATTTTTAAGTATGTAAAAATTTTCATATTGAGAACGTAAAAGATCAATCTTGAATTGCTTCACTTAGAATGCACCCTCTTGAGTAATAATTAGATCATTCCAAACTTCATAAGCGAATTTGTAATTAATTACACGAGAAAGATCAATGCTTGTGTTAGTGCATATTGTACTTTGGCATTGGCCTCATAGTCCTTGGGGGTTGCTTCGGACTATGTATCCTCATCACTGTGACATTCAACAAATTCTTTGGTAATGACCTTGGCTACTCAACTCCTAGGGACTTGAGGAATAGAGTCATCTTGACCTTCCATATAGGGAAGTTTAACCCATCAAATTTGGGTGGGGACTTGATGCTAGAGAAGTCGTGTGATGCCATGAAAACAAGTAAGAGTACAAAAATAAGTAACAAATGCAACAAATATATATAGCCAAATGAAGGATCCCCCTAAGATAGTTAAACCAAAAACAAGGGTTAGGCTCTGATACTAATTGTAAATCACCTAAAGGGGGTGAATAGGTGATGGCTATAGGTTTACGACAAATAATGTGGAATAAAAACAATAACTAGCAATAAACAAATACAACACAAAAGATGCTTGCAATAAAGTAAACAATAGTAGTATGCAAGAATAGAGAGAGATGATTTAAGAGATAAAGAGAAAGTAATCGCAAATATAAACGTAAGGATTTGTTTTGAGGTTCGAGCCACCGCTCTACGTCCCCGCCTTCACCGCAATGAAGGATTTTCATTAAATTGATCCCGCGAAATTGTCAATTCTTACAAGTTCTTGTAAGAACTCAACGGACCCACAAGTCCCTCTCTTGGTACCGTAATACCTACAATCGAGCTCCCTAACTCACTCGAGGCTGCAACCTCTATAACTTCACAAATATGGGAAATTGGTGATCTTCTTTTGATCACAAAAGCTCACAAACACAATCCTTAACCAATTGGCGTAGATGGAGCTCTTTGAGATTGTGTGGTGAGAAAAGGTTGTGTAGATGTGAATGAAAGCTCAATCAAAAACATGGATGTGGACTTTTAGGTTCAATACAAAAATCTTTTGAGAAAAAAGATTTTTATCACAAAAACTTGCTCTAGGATGTTGTAAAATCTTCCAAAAACTTCTTAAACTTCTCGTGGGGTGTTTTTACAGTCCCTCTATTTATAGGGGATGAAAACATATAGATAAAACCCAATATGGTCATTGGGATAGACCCAGAAATGACAAAACAGAAACTAGTCATTGGAAAAAATCTTTTTAAAAAAATTCAAAAAAAACAAAATTAGCCGTTGGGAAAAATCTTTAGAAAAATCCAGCAGTCGGTCGACCAGCCGATTGACCGCCAATGGTCAAAAATCTGACCGTTAGAGTTAGCGGTCGACCGCCCGGTCGACCGTGACCCAACAGAGACAAAGTATCTCAGTCGGTCGACCGGTCGGTCACGAAGTGTACACCAATGCAAGTTAAATCTTGTGCAAAAATGGTCGACCGCTCGGTCGACGGATAGAGCAATTTAGCTCTTCCATCGGTTGACCGCTCGATCGATCGATAGAGTAAATTACTCTGTTGACCGACTCAGGACCAAAGTCAGAGTTTTGAAAACGTTTTGAAATCCATCTATTTTCCAACAAATTACATTTTTATCACAAATACAAAATAGAGTCCGTGTATCACAATAAGTCCAGTGTGTGATCAAAGATCATCACAAAAATTAAGTAGAACTATATTTTGTGAAAATTTCTTTTCTAAATGAAAAACAGTTTTTCTGAAACCCATTTTTGAAAACCAATTAGAAAAACACGCTGAAGTCTTTTCAAAAAAAACTTAGACATAGGAATGAAATGTGTGTGTGTGTGTGAATATTAAGAGCTTTCAAACTTCCTAACCTGATTTTAACAAGACTATAAATCCTATACTAGAATTACAAAAAGATAGAAATCTTCTATAGCTTTACTTCTGTGTAATCTTGATCCTTGAGCTTAGTGAATCCCATGTAAACGTCTGCTTGGTGCTTAGACTCTTGGATTAACATCTTTATGGCTCCAAAAGGTGTGAGTCTTATAGAAGAAGCCAAATGCAACAATGAAAATCTTGAAACTTATTTAAGTGAAATTGTTAGAAAACATAACTTCATATGTTTTGTTATCATCAAAAGTAAGGCAAATGACATTTAGGCCAACAATCACTATTGAGTATCATAACGCTGGAAAATGGTATCGATACCGGAGATGGTACAAATACAGAAAATAGTACTGATTCAAGGGATCAGTACAGATACAGGAAATGGTACCGATACAGGAGACCAATACGAATACTGGAAAACAATACAATTTTGAAAATAGTACAAGTAAAGGTTTCAAACTCTTCATAGCCATCCAGAAGAATAATAGTTAAATAATCAAGCAGGCAAGCAAGCAAGTAAGCAAGCGAACATCCAAGTAGAGCTAAGTAATGTTGGAGCGAAACTAACGCACAATGTTAGACGCTATCACGCTCGGCGTGATTACCGCTCGTGGCACAGCTAAACGCACGCATGGGGCTAGCGTATGAATGATATATTACTGCATGTGGCGAAGTGGCCCTCACGGCGTAACTACACTCGAATGGAGTTAGCGGTAAAGCGCTGAACGCTAGATCTGTCTACCAGGCGTGGCTGAGAGACTTGACGGTCTAAGCGTACTCCTCTTTCGAGGAAGTGGGCGGAGCCCAAAGGGCTGAATTTAAGCATGGGGTCTAAGCGCTCTCCCTGTAGCTACCACAAAATCCATAAGGGTGCAAGGCCAATTCCTATTGGGTAGCCATCCCGAAAGTGGGCAGAAACCCGAAGCTATACAAGGGTACCTGCACGGTTAGTATCAGACATGCATACAAACATGATAACAAAACATGAGGTAGTGGCTAGCGATCAAGCAAGCGAAGCTAGACAAGATGAAGTGAGGCTAGCGTACAGCGTTAGAGACTATCCTGCTCGACATGATGCCACGGTAACGTACAGCTATCGCTCACGGTGTAACTATACTCGAGCGGAGTTAGCAGGAAATCATTGTACGCTAGACTCGCCTACCAGGCGGAGCATGAGAGCCCGGAGGCTGGACGCAACCCGAAGGTTGGGTATAGAAAGCATGGAGACTAAACGCAACTCGAAAGCTGGGTATAGTACCTGCAAGAGTGTTAGTGTTGAACACACGTATATAATAAAGTGGTAATAGATAACATCACAGACATGACATATGTAAAGGAAGTAAATTATCCTAGCACAAGCATTTATCACAGGCATAATGCATGTACAGTTCTAGGCACTCGGTCATATACAAATACAAATGCACAGTACAAAATAAAATACAATTTACAACGTAGGGTAATAAATACATAAATCCCCGAAAATACAACTCAACCCGCCGAAGCGGGGAGACCCAATAAGAAGGCAAGGACACTCGCCTAAAGAATCTTCAAAAAAAATGTTGCAAATCTTGGAATAGTAGAAACATGATCACGCCACCCAAATATTAAATATTAATATATAAAGAGGAATTAGAGAGAGGAGAGAGAGAAGAGAAAAAAATAAGGAGAGAGAGTGAGAGGGATACAGGCCACGACCTGAGGCCTGGCCGTGGAACGACCAGGGGAGCCAGGGGGCCTGGCCGGCCACCTGGCAACGCTGGCCAGTCATGGGCGGTCGACAGCTGGCCCAGAGGGCGGCGATTGTCTGGGCCCAAGGGAAAGAGGCGATAGAGAAAGAGGAAAAGAGAGAGTTGGAAATGGAGGTGGAGATGTTGGTATTAGTGGAGAAAATGATGGTGATGCTTGGGGTTGATTGTGGTGGCTTGGTGGTGGTGGTCTTGACCAGAGAAGGAGGAAGTGGTGGAGATGAGGGAGGTGGAATTTGGTGGCAGTGGTGTTGAAAATGGTGGTAGGAATTTTGTGAGGAAGAGGGTGGAGGTGGTGAGAGGAGTTGGAGATGAAAATAGGAGGAGGCGAAGATGGAGGAGGTTGGATCTGGCCACGATGGAGATGGCTCGGGTGGAGTCAGTTGTTAGGGAGAGAGGGGGAGATGAAATCAGAGGGTGAAGTAGAGTGAGGAAGAGAGAGGGAAAGAGAATTGAGAAAGAGAGAGAGAGAGAGAGAGAGAGAGAGAGAGATAGAAAGTTTATAAGGGAGAGAGAAGGAATTTGAGAAGTTGTCGTTGGCTGTATTGGCCAGGGGAGAAGACGGAAAAGATAAAGAAAAAGAAAAGAGAAAGGAAAAGGAAATAAAAAGAAAAGGGGGAGAAGATATTTTGGATGGAAGGTGGTGGAAGTTGTGGAAAGGTGGTGGAAGGAAAGAAAAGAAAAGAAAGGAAAAGAAAAAGGAAGGAAAAGGAAAAATGAAAAGAAATAGGAAAATATCCGATCAAAACTCAAGATTCGAAAAATACCGAAAACACCGAAAATGACGAAAATTGAAGTAATTTGAAAAGGTCTCCAAAAATTCACAAAGTAGTAATTATTATTTTAAGTGACTTGGTGAAATCAGATCTCAGAAATTCAATCCTATAAAAATTTTGGAATCTACCGGCGTACCGGTCGACACCAAAACCGATCGAACTTTGATAAACTCAATAAAAATTCCCAAAATATGTTAGATAGAAAATACAATTCTAAGAGATAATGTGAAAGTAGTTTTTAGAAATTTAACTCCCTTCATGAATTAAAAAATCTAAGAATCGATCGGCCAGACTAGTCGATACTGATTTTGAAGATTTTACAATTTAATTCGAAAAAATTTCAAAAAAATATAAAAAATCTAAAATATTGAAAAATAATGTTTGAAACTGAAACCGGTCAAATCTGACTTCTGAAAAGATCAAATCGAATAATACAATAGGATCGGGTCCTCAGTTCAGAATAGGGCTGGTTCCAAGTCACGATCCGGATTCAATGCAAATAATCGCATAAATATAAATCAAAAATTATGATAAAAAATTAGAACACGTATCTAAGTAAGTATTCTATGAACGGGGTGTTACATACATACACATACATATAAATATACTTTTGTAGTTCCGGAAGGATTCGAGCTCGAATTCTTCCCACTCAAATACAATCATACATCATCCGAATATAAGATCCATTCTGTTGAAGTTGATCTATAATTATTTCAAGTATTTATAAATCAAAAATTAAGTATTTTAAATACTTTTTGCTTATGCATCAAGGAAAAAATAGATGGCCTAAATAGTGAGTTGGATAGTTTAACGGTGTAGAACATTTGAAACCTAGCAAAAGTTGGTTTGTAGGGTTTTATTTAATGTTTAGATCATGATCAAATGGTCAGATCGAGAACTTGTATGTCTTTAGACATATATCTAGCCAATCACTAGTTTCGACCATCCATTTTGCGCCGCTTGATCGATGGGCAAAAAGTATTCAAAACACTTCATTTTTTATTTTTAATTACTTTAAATAATATAGATCAACTTCAACAGATTGAATCATATATTTGAATGTCGGATGTTGGTATTTAAATGGGAAGAATTCGGGCTCGAATCCTTCGGAACTACACAAGTCTACATACATACATACATACATACATACATATACATATACATACATACATACATACATATATATAGAGAGAGAGAGAGAGGAGAGACTTATGTCCTTCCAAAAGGGATTCGAGGTCGAATCCTTCCCACTCAAATTCAACCCTCCAACATTTGAATACAAGATCCACTCCGTTAAATTTGATCTTATATTATTCAAGTATCTATAAACCAAAATTCAAGTGTTTTGAATACTTTTTACCCATCCATCAAGTAGGAAAAAAATGAATGGCCTAAATAATGAGTTGGTTAGTTTAACGGTGTAGATCATTTGAAACCTAACAAAAATTGGTTTGTAGGGGTTTTTAAATGTTTAGATCATAATGAAATGGGCGGATCAAGAATTTATATGTCTAATGACATACATCTAACCAACTCACTACGTTTGGCCATTCATTTTGCGCCATTTGATGGAGGGGCAAAAATTATTCAAAACACTTGAATTTTGGTTTATAGATACTTGAAATAATATAAATCAACTTCAATGAAATGGATCTTATATTCGAATGTCGAAGGGTTGAATTTGAGTGGGAAGGATTCGGCCTCGAATCCTTTGGAAGGACACAAGTCTTCTCTCTCTCTACACACACACACGCACACTGCGTGTGTGTGTGTGAGAGAGAGAGGGGGGAGACTTGTGTCATTCTAGAAGGATTCGAAGCTGAATCTTTCCCACTCAAATGCCACCATATGACATCGAATACAAGATTCACCCCGTTAAAGTTTATTTATATTATTTCAAGTATCTATAAAGCAAAAATCAAGTGTTTAAATACTTTTTGCTCATGTATTAAGTAGGAAAAATGGACGATCTAAATAGCGAGTTGGTTAGTTTAACAATGTAGAACATTTGAAATCTAACAAAAATTGGTTTGTAAGGGTTTTTAAATGTTTAGATCATGATCAAATGGCCGGATCGAGAAAATTTGTATGTCTAAAGACATAGATCTAACCTGAAAGGGAACACCTAGAGGGGGGGTGAATAGGTGTTTGTGCTAATCTAAAACTAAATGCAAAACTAAGTGCGCTAAATGCGGAAGCTAATGCAAATCTTGCACAAACTTAATACAACACAACAAGTGTAGCCGAATTCCCCGTGAAGGGCTCTGGACTAACTCCTCTTGATTCCCCTTGAATGGGTTGAGGTGCTATGTGAAGCTCTTGTTGGTTAAGTATAAGTTAGGCACACACACAAGCAAGCCAAGCAAATAAGGATGAATAGCAATGTGAATTATGCAAGGCACAACACAAGAAAATAGATATGATATGAAAATATGAATTATGCTCAACACAAGCAAATATGATATGAATGAAGTATGATGCTTTGCACAAATGTAAAGAGAGAGTTTAGAGACAAGTGGATCAAACGCAAACACAATGATATGTTTCGAGGTTCGAGCACCCTTGCTCTACATCCCCGCCTACACCACCGTGTAGGATTTCCAATCCACTATACCGTCCACCGAGGACTCCCACCGAGGGAACCTTCACCGAGAAGGATTTTTACAACAATGGAGTACCGAACTCCTCTCTCAAACAACCACCTCACAACCGAGGGGTAGGCCCGTAGCCAATACAACAACCAATCCACCTCACACTTGAGGGATACAAACCAACAACCAACTCCACCTCACCAAGAGGGAGTAACACCAATCTCCACCTCACAATAGAGGGAGCAAACCAACAATCCAAATCACAACCTCAACCTCTACCAAAGAGGGAGCAGCCAAGAAATCAAGAGTTTACAATAAGTGGTCTCTTTCAACCACAAAACCTCTTTCCTTTTTTCACAAATACAAGATCCTAATAGAATAGGATAGAAGATATAGCTCAAGTGTGGAAAACACAAGTGTTTTGATCAAAGAAAATCTCTTGGGAAAATACCAAATGATATGGAGATAAAGAACAAGAAATCAATTCCCAAAACTTGTTTTCTTTGAAATAACAAAACACTTAAAAACATTAAGATTGATCTTTTGCCACTTAAACTCTTTTGAAAACTCTTTTAAACACTGAAGAAGTCAAGAAAAATTTGCTCTAAAAAACTTGGCCAAAAACCCAAAGAGATGGGGTTTTTATAGGCCCATCAGAAAACTAGCCGTTAAAGCTGAGCTGGCAGCTCTGACAGGCAACGGTCGACCGGCCCGGTCGACCGCCAACGGTCAGAAATATGACCGTTGGGCAACTGCGGTCGACCGGCCCGGTCGACCGAAACAAATAGAGAGCACTGTAAGTGCTCCGGTCGACCGGAGCGGTCGACCGTCCCAGTGCCTCCAAACGTGCACAGATTTGTGCACGTCGGTCGACCGGCCCGGTCGACCGACTTCACCCAAGTCAACTAGGTCAGGTTGACTAGTCGACTGATTGAAGTCTGGAACAGAAATCTGGGTCAGAAAAACAATGTAAAATATTTTTCTAAAAATCTTTTAACACTTCTAAAAATCACCAAAAATAGTTTTATCATTTTATAGGGAACACAAACTTGTGATAAAAATTTCAAGACATATATTAATCATATCAATTCATTTTTGAGTCTTGCAAATTTTATCAAAAACAAAACTTTTATTTTTATCAAACTTGATTTTTCAATACATGAATAGGAATATCAAAATAAGTTTGTCTAGCAAGTTTAAAGCATGTATGTATATTTAGAACACATCTAATATACATAAAAATAAAGTAAACTTGTTTTGATATACTATTCATGAAAACCAAATCCCAAACTTGAGCATATCAACTATACTAAGCTTTACAAATGGATCTAAAACACACTATCTAAACTATGGATACCTAAGTCTTCTTGACGATCTTCATTTTCAAGTAGACTTGCTCCAAAACTCCATCCATGGGCTAGGCAATGTGTGATCTTGACGCTTTGGCCCTGGAATCATCATGAAAAGCTTCTAAACACCTTGTTGAAGCTAATCACCAACTAATATCTTGGTTAATGATCTGAAACTTAAACAACACAAGATTATTAGTAAACATAACTACATGAGTTAATCATCATCAAAACTAGAGTGGAAGGCCTTTTGGGCCAACAATCTCCCCCTTTTTGATGATGACAAAACTCATGGAGTTATATATGCATGGATTAAAGTTAAGCTTCAAAGAAGCTCCCCCTTAACTCATGCATAGACATAAATAATAAGATATGGAAATGAAACACATGAATATGCATGCAGTATGGAGATAAAACATGCAACAAGCATAAATCAAAATCTTTTTCTCCTATTTGCAATACACAAACATATATCCATAAATAACAAGGAATACAAATACTTCTCCCCCTTAAGCAATGAAAAACATGCATATAAACTCAAATACTTCTCCCCCTTTTTGTCAATCATCAACAAAGGGTTCAAAGTAAAATCAAATCAAACAAATTTTTCTCCCCCTTTTTGTCAAACAAAAGGATCAAGAAGGGTTAAAAATCCAAACAATAAAATGAGGGTAAAAATCTTTCTCCCCTTTTAAGTCAATCAAAACAATAACAATGTTCTCCCCCTTTTGTCTAAAACAAAACAAGGTCAATAAGGGGTGACTATAAACAACATGATATCAAAAGATAAATATGTCAATGAAGCATCTTGATATCAATTGAAAATAAACAAAGATCAATGGATGTTATATGCTATATACATTCATGAAGAGGAAGACGCTAAGTTGCTTCCCTACACATATGCATTACATGAAGGAGGGATGTTAAGCCCTAATTCACATAACACACACTATGTAATGTATAAGAGGAGATGTGAAGCTCCCCCTACACACGTGTACCACATAACGAAGAGATGTTAAACTCTTCAATACAAGATACACTCATCATGAATCTATATGCATATAGTCAATACAAATCAAAACTTTTGTATTTTTCTTAAAAAAATTTTAAATACCAATTTTAAGCAAAATACATGAAACATCTTAAAATCAATTGAAATTAAACATAATAAATTTTGAATGTCTAAATAAAATTTTGATACCAATTGTAAATAATTTTCATATTAAACATATGATACCAATATGAAATTTTCAATCATAAAGTAAGGGAGTGGGAAACAAATACCAATTGAAGAATCACCAATTGAAAGACAAAATTAAATTTTCTCCCCCTTTATGAAATACCAACTAAAAAGATGCATGGGCTTGATACCAATTTAAAAATAATCAATTGAAATAAAATTGAAGCTCAAGCACTAGCATAAACAAGATTTTGTGAAAAATTTATATTTTAAGAACAAATAAAACAAGTATATGTGTATGAAATAGAATGAGTACCAATCACCAATAGATGATACCAATTGAAAATATACATACACAATAAACATATGAGTATACATAAAGGTCAAAATGATACCAATTGAAAGAGTTCAATGATACCAATTGACATAACAATAAGATCAAATGTATACTTCATATTACTATACCTCCCAATCATGATCAAGTTTAATATGATTTTCATAGTAAAGCATACATGAACATGATCTCCCTTCCAACCTCCCATAGAAGGTAGGGGTTTTCAAAAATAGATTTGAAAATATAGTTTTGTTTGAAAATCACTACCAAATTGAAGAATACGAACTAGTCAAAATGAAAAACTTGTTAACTAGTGCGAAATCCTTCAAGTAAGGAATAAACTAAAAATAAATTTCATGAAACATGAAATCCACATGATAATCAACACTCTAATTCAATTAGGCATAAATATGACTCATGAATACAAAACATGAGCAAGCAATAAATGTGAGTGTACAAATAAAGTGTAAATATCATAATCATGAAAATATTCAATTAAGCTCAATTATTCCTTAAACATTGAAAACATGAAAATCATCAAAACTTATTAACCTTCATGGCATATGTATGTCTAATACAAACTAAAGCATACATACATATCCAAAACACAACGAGTCCACAAAGTGTATATGCATGAAGGCACGTGGCTCAAAAGGATAAACATGTATATCTAATAGTTTGGACAAGATAGACATATACATGAAGTTAAACAATTAAACACAAAATCAAGAAAAGTTAAATCTTCACCAAACACATTTCATTTCAAGGTATATGTATGAATTGTCAACACAATAAGTATACATACATATCCCTAAACACAATTGAGTCCATATATAGATTTGCATGAAAGGCAAATGACTCAAGGGGTATACATGTATATCTTAAAGTTTGGCAAAATACACATATACATGAATTGAAAACTTATACACATAAAACAAATCAAAAAATGGAATACAAGTTTGAAATGTATGAATTATCAAAACTAGACTATACTAGCACATCTAATGGGTTCAAATAAGCAATCAAGCTCAAACATATATAAATTTATTTGTGGCCCACTATATGCACAAGTATAAATTCTAGTCTTAATGAAAACTAACATCTAACAAGTAATCTTAACAAGAAGTATCAAAACACAATATAGAAATCATCATGATAAAACTAAAACATGATTACTATGTAAATTCACATGTATTAGATTCATGATGTACATTATAGCTTAACAAAGGTGAGAACACTAAGTATGAGTTCATATAAGCATGTGTGTCTCAAATACTATACATGTATGTCAAGGATCTAATAAACATGATATTTACACACTAATCCATAGACAATGAAAACATGCTATAAAATATCAATATGATAGCATGTAAACAATAATAAGGAGTTAAGAATTGTTACCAAAACCTAGAAGGCAACTCTCCTTGTCTCCAAAACATGGTGGTCATCTCCACCAAATCTTCCCTTGAAAGTGATGCATCCAATTGATTTCCATGAAGCTCGGAACGCATCCACTCCAAGGTGTCATCACTCTCACGTCATGTGAGAGCCCACACCTACATTAAATAAAGGAGGGGTGGTCTTTGGTACCCATATCTTATTGGGTCCATGGGGGTTAGTACCTTCTCTAATCCAAACAAACTTCTTTGCTAAATTCTCAACATGTAAACGATCATAGCAAAATTTAGCAAGATGGCCTTTTCGGCCACAATGTGTACATGTGTACACATGAGCATACATGTGTTGATGGTGTCCGTGTGGAGCATGTGTATGCCGTGGAGGGTGTGCATGCATAAAAGTTGGAACTTATTTCTTATGAACCAAGGTTTCCAAGTGTGTCTGGTTCTTAGCACATTGGCTCATAGTGGAGCCCAAACAATCCATTTTCTTCTTCAACATGTTTATATCATTTTTAATAGAAGAAGTGGAGCATGCAAGGGGTGATCTAGGTGAAACTACCCTAGCATGGCAAACATGTGCATCAATCTTATTTTGTAAAACAACATTTTTCTTTAAACACACATCTAAATCATTTGAGATGGAAATAATTTTATTTTTCAAATCAACATTCTCTTTTAAAACAAAATCAATTTTTGAAGATAAGTTTTCATTTTTCTTCAAAAGTGTTTCACAATCATTTTTAGTTTTTAAAAATTTATTTTCTTTTAATGCAAGTTCTAATTGAGATCTTAATGCATCTCTTTCATTATAGACCTCAACCTTCTCTTGCAAAACACAATCAAGTCTAGAATGCAAACATTTATTTTCTTTTTCAATTTCTAGACTTTTCTTTTTCAACAAATTATATTTTTCAATTAATTTTTCACATACAATAGATAGTTCTTCATTTAAAGCATGGGGATCAATATTATCATCACATGAAGAACTAGCACTATCATCACAATCTAAGTGGGGTTCCGAATGTACCTCAAGGGAGTCATTCCCTTGGACCATGAAGCATTGAGAATCGGATTCTCCACTAGATTCCTCTTCTTGTTGGATTGGCAATAGAAGCTCGGAGGTGGTGGTGGTTGTCAATTTGTTCCACACTGCAAAGGTGGAATCAATGTTAGAAACACACATAAGATAATCTTTAGATAATGTGCTTCTAATGGCCTCAAGGGCAAGTGCATTGGCCCCTATATGATTGCTATCACTAAGGAAGGATTCCTTGGTAATGGCAAGGTAAACTTTATGACCTAGGGTTTGTAAATAAACGGTCATCCTAATCTTCCAACATGAATGTTGGAAGGGTCAAACATAGGAGGGGTCATGAAGGCCATGGTAAACTATATGTGTGCAAACAAGCAAATGCAAACTATAGATTAGCAAGCAAATGGATCTCACTCCTAGGATGTTAAGCCTAAGTATCAGGAGCACTAGCTCTGATACCAATTGAAAGGGAACACCTAGAGGGGGTGAATAGGTGTTTGTGCTAATCTAAAACTAAATGCAAAACTAAGTGCGCTAAATGCGGAAGCTAATGCAAATCTTGCACAAACTTAATACAACACAACAAGTGCAGCCGAATTCCTCGTGAAGGGCTCTGGACTAACTCCTCTTGATTCCCCTTGAATGGGTTGAGGTGCTATGTGAAGCTCTTGTTGGTTAAGTATAAGTTAGGCACACACACAAGCAAGCCAAGCAAATAAGGATGAATAGCATTGTGAATTATGCAAGGCACAACACAAGAAAATAGATATGATATGAAAATATGAATTATGCTCAACACAAGCAAATAAGATATGAATGAAGTATGATGCTTTGCACAAATGTAAAGAGAGAGAGAGTTTAGAGACAAGTGGATCAAACGCAAACACAATGATATGTTTCGAGGTTCGAGCACCCTTGCTCTACATCCCCGCCTACACCACCGTGTAGGATTTCCAATCCACTATACCGTCCACCGAGGACTCCCACCGAGGGAACCTTCACCGAGAAGGATTTTTACAACAATGGAGTACCGAACTCCTCTCTCAAACAACCACCTCACAACCGAGGGGTAGGCCCGTAGCCAATACAACAACCAATCCACCTCACACTTGAGGGATACAAACCAACAACCAACTCCACCTCACCAAGAGGGAGTAACACCAATCTCCACCTCACAATAGAGGGATCAAACCAACAACCCAAATCACAACCTCAACCTCTACCAAAGAGGGAGCAACCAAGAAATCAAGAGTTTACAATAAGTGGTCTCTTTCAACCACAACCTCTTTCCTTTTTTCCAAAATACAAGATCCTAATAGAATAGGATAGAAGATATAGCTCAAGTGTGAAAACACAAGTGTTTTGATTAATGAAAATCTCTTGGGAAAATACCAAAATGATATGGAGATAAAGAACAAGAAATCAATTCCCAAAAACTTGTTTTCTTTGAAAATAACAAAACACTTAAAAACAATTAAGATTGATCTTTTGCCACTTAAAACTCTTTTGAAAACTCTTTTAAACACTGAAGAAGTCAAGAAAAATTTGCTCTAAAAACTTGGCCAAAAACCCAAAGAGATGGGGTTTTTATAGGCCCATCAGAAAACTAGCCGTTAGAGCTGAGCTGGCAGCTCTGACAGGCAACGGTCGACTGGCCCGGTCGACCGCCAACGGTCAGAAATATGACCGTTGGGCAACTGCGGTCAACCGGCCCGGTCGACCGAAACAAACAGAGAGCACTGTAAGTGCCCCGGTCGACCGGAGCGGTCGACCGTCCCAATGCCTCCAAACGTGCACAGATTTGTGCACGTCGGTCGACCGGCCCGGTCGACCGACTTCACCCAAGTCGACTAGGTCAGGTTGACTAGTCGACTGATTGAAGCCTGAAACAGAAATCTGGGTCAGAAAAACAATGTAAAATATTTTTCTAAAAATCTTTTAACACTTCTAAAAATCACCAAAAATAGTTTTATCATTTTATATGGAAACACAAACTTGTGATAAAAATTTCAAGACATATATTAATCATATCAATTCATTTTTGAGTCTTACAAATTTTATCAAAAACAAAACTTGTATTTTTATCAAACTTGATTTTTCAATACATGAATAGGAATATCAAAATAAGTTTGTCTAGCAAGTTTAAAGCATGTATGTATATTTAGAACACATCTAATATACATAAAAATAAAGTAAACTTGTTTTGATCTACTATTCATGAAAACCAAATCCCAAACTTGAGCATATCAACTATACTAAGCTTTACAAATGGATCTAAAACACACTATCTAAACTATGGATACCTAAGTCTTCTTGACGATCTTCATCTTCAAGTAGACTTGCTCCAAAACTCCATCCATGGGCTAGGCAATGTGTGATCTTGACGCTTTGGCCCTGGAATCATCATGAAAAGCTTCTAAATACCTTGTTGAAGCTAATCACCAACTAATATCTTGGTTAATGATCTGAAACTTAAACAACACAAGATTATTAGTAAACATAACTACATGAGTTAATCATCATCAAAACTAGAGTGGAAGGCCTTTTGGGCCAACAATCTCCCCCTTTTTGATGATGACAAACTCATGGAGTTATATATGCATGGATTAAAGTTAAGCTTCAAAGAAGCTCCCCCTTAACTCATGCATAGACATAAATAATAAGATATGAAATGAAACACATGAATATATATGCAAGTATGGAGATAAAACATGCAACAAGCATAAATTAAATCTTTTTCTCCTATTTGCAATACACAAACATATATCCATAAATAACAAGGAAGACAAATACTTCTCCCCCTTAAGCAATGAAAAACATGCATATAAACTCAAATACTTCTCCCCCTTTTTGTCAATCATCAACAAAGGGTTCAAAGTAAAATCAAATCAAACAAATTTTTCTCCCCCTTTTTGTCAAACAAAAGGAACAAGAAGGGTTAAACAATCCAAACAATAAAATGAGGGATAAAAATCTTTCTCCCCTTTTAAGTCAATCAAAACAATAAAACAATGTTCTCCCCCTTTTGTCTAAAACAAAAACAAGGTCAATAAGGGTGACTATAAACAACATGATAACAAAAGATAAATATGTCAATGAAGCATCTTGATATCAATTGAAAATAAACAAAGATCAATGGATGTTATATGCTATATACATTCATGAAGAGGAAGACGCTAAGTTAGCTTCCCTACACATATGCATTACATGAAGGAGGGATGTTAAGCCCTAATTCACGTAACACACACTATGTAATGCATAAGAGGAGATGTGAAGCTCCCCCTACACACGTGTACCACATAACGAAGAGATGTTAAACTCTTCAATACAAGATACACTCATCATGAATCTATATGCATATAGTCAATACAAATCAAAACTTTTGTATTTTTCTTAAAAAAAATTTTAGATACCAATTTTAAGCAAAAACACATGAAACATCTTGATATCAATTGAAATTAAACATAATAAATTTTGAATGTCTAAATAAAATTTTGATACCAATTGTAAATAATTTTCATATTAAACATATGATACCAATATGAAATTTTCAATCATAAAGTAAGGGAGTGGGAAATAAATACCAATTGAAGAATCACCAATTGAAAGACAAAATTAAATTTTCTCCCCCTTTATGAAATACCAACTAAAAAGATGTATGGGCTTGATACCAATTTAAAAATAATCAATTGAAACAAAATTGAAGCTCAAGCACTAGCATAAACAAGATTTTGTGAAAAATTTATATTTTAAGCACAAATAAAACAAGTATATGTGTATGAAATAGAATGAGTACCAATCACCAATAGATGATACCAATTGAAAATATACATACACAATAAACATATGAGTATACACAAAGGTCAAAATGATACCAATTGAAAGAGTTCAATGATACCAATTGACATAACAATAAGATCAAATGTATACTTCATATTACTATACCTCCCAATCATGATCAAGTTTAAAATGATTTTCATAGTAAAGCATACATGAACATGATCTCCCTTCCAACCTCCCATAGAAGGTAGGGGTTTTCAAAAATAGATTTGAAAATGTAGTTTTGTTTGAAAATAACTACCAAATTGAAGAATACGAACTAGTCAAAATGAAAAACTTGTTAACTAGCGCGAAATCCTTCAAGCAAGGAATAAACTAAAAATTAATTTCATGAAACATGAAATCTACATGATAATCAACACTCTAATTCAATTAGGCATAAATATGACTCATGAATACAAAACATGAGCAAGCAATAAATGTGAGTGTACAAATAAAGTGTAAATATCATAATCATGAAAATATTCAATTAAGCTCAATTATTCCTTAAACATTGAAAACACGAAAATCATCAAAACTTATTTAACCTTCATGGCATATGTATGTCTAATACAAACTAAAGTATACATACATATCCAAAACACAACGAGTCCACAAAGTGTATATGCATGAAGGCACGTGGCTCAAAAGGATAAACATGTATATCTAATAGTTTGGACAAGATAGACATATACATGAAGTTAAACAATTAAACACAAAATCAAGAAAAGCTAAATCTTCACCAAAACACATTTTATTTCAAGGTATATGTATGAATTGTCAACACAATAAGTATACATACATATCCCTAAACACAATTGAGTCCATATATAGATTTGCATGAAAGGCAAATGACTCAAGGGGTATACATGTATATCTTAAAGTTTGGCAAAATACACATATACATGAATTGAAAACTTATACACATAAAACAAATCAAAAAATGGAATACAAGTTTGAAATGTATGAATCATCAAACTAGACTATACTAGCACATCTAATGGGTTCAAATAAGCAATCAAGCTCAAACATATATAAATTTATTTGTGGCCCACTATATGCACAAGTATAAATCCTAGTCTTAATGAAAACTAACATCTAAACAAGTAATCTTAACAAGAAGTATCAAAACACAATATAGAAATCATCATGATAAAACTAAAACATGATTACTATGTAAATTCACATGTATTAGATTCATGATGTACATTATAGCTTAAACAAAGGTGAGAACACTAAGTATGGGTTCATATAAGCATGTGTGTCTCAAATACTATACATGTATGTCAAGGATCTAATAAACATGATATTTACACACTAATCCATAGACAATGAAAACATGCTATAAAACATCAATATGATAGCATGTAAACAATAATAAGGAGTTAAGAATTGTTACCAAAACCTAGAAGGCAACTCTCCTTGTCTCCAAAACATGGTGGTCATCTCCACCAAACTTCCCTTGAAAGTGATGCATCCAATTGATTTCCATGAAGCTCGGAACGCATCCACTTCAAGGTGCCATCACTCTCACGTCATGTGAGAGCCCACACCTACATTAAATAAAGGAGGGTGGTCTTTGGTACCCATATCTTATTGGGCCCATGGGGGTTAGTACCTTCTCTAACCCAAACAAACTTCTTTGCTAAATTCTCAACATGTAAACGATCATAGCAAAATTTAGCAAGATGGCCTTTTCGGCCACAATGTGTACATGTGTACACATGAGCATACATGTGTTGATGGTGTCCGTGTGGAGCATGTGTATGTCGTGGAGGGTGTGCATGCATAAAAGTTGGAACTTATTTCTTATGAACCAAGGTTTCCAAGTGTGTCTGGTTCTTAGCACATTGGCTCATAGTGGAGCCCAAACAATCCATTTTCTTCTTCAACATGTTTATATCATTTTTAATAGAAGAAGTGGAGCATGCAAGGGGTGATCTAGGTGAAACTACCCTAGCATGGCAAACATGTGCATCAATCTTATTTTGTAAAACAACATTTTTCTTTAAACACACATCTAAATCATTTGAGATGGAAATAATTTTATTTTTCAAATCAACATTCTCTTTTAAAACAAAATCAATTTTTGAAGATAAGTTTTCATTTTTCTTCAAAAGTGTTTCACAATCATTTTTAGTTTTTAAAAATTTATTTTCTTTTAATGCAAGTTCTAATTGAGATCTTAATGCATCTCTTTCATTATAGACCTCAACCTTCTCTTGCAAAACACAATCAAGTCTAGAATGCAAACATATATTTTCTTTTTCAATTTCTAGACTTTTCTTTTTCAACAAATTATATTTTTCAATTAATTTTTCACATACAATAGATAGTTCTTCATTTAAAGCATGGGGATCAATATTATCATCACATGAAGAACTAGCACCATCATCACAATCTAAGTGGGGTTCCGAATGTACCTCAAGGGAGTCATTCCCTTAGACCATGAAGCATTGAGAATCGGATTCTCCACTAGATTCCTCTTCTTGTTGGATTGGCAATAGAAGCTCGGAGGTGGTGGTGGTTGTCAATTTGTTCCACACTGCAAAGGCGGAATCAATGTTAGAAACACACATAAGATAATCTTTAGATAATGTGCTTCTAATGGCCTCAAGGGCAAGTGCATTGGCCCCTATATGATTGCTATCACTAAGGAAGGATTCCTTGGTAATGGCAAGGTAAACTTTATGACCTAGGGTTTGTAAATAAACGGTCATCCTAATCTTCCAAACATGAATGTTGGAAGGGTCAAACATAGGAGGGGTCATGAAGGCCATGGTAAACTATATGTGTGCAAACAAGCAAATGCAAACTATAGATTAGCAAGCAAATGGATCTCACTCCTAGGATGTTAAGCCTAAGTATCAGGAGCACTAGCTCTGATACCAATTGAAAGGGAACACCTAGAGGGGGGTGAATAGGTGTTTGTGCTAATCAAAAACTAAATGCAAAATTAAGTGCGCTAAATGCGGAAGCTAATGCAAATCTTGCACAAACTTAATACAACACAACAAGTGCAGCCGAATTCCCCGTGAAGGGCTCTGGACTAACTCCTCTTGATTCCCCTTGAATGGGTTGAGGTGCTATGTGAAGCTCTTGTTGGTTAAGTATAAGTTAGGCACACACACAAGCAAGCCAAGCAAATAAGGATGAATAGCAATGTGAATTATGCAAGGCACAACACAAGCAAATAGATATGATATGAAAATATGAATTATGCTCAACACAAGCAAATATGATATGAATGAAGTATGATGTTTTGCACAAATGTAAAGAGAGAGAGTTTAGAGACAAGTGGATCAAACGCAAATACAATGATATGTTTCGAGGTTCGAGCACCCTTGCTCTACATCCCCGCCTACACCACCGTGTAGGATTTCCAATCCACTATACCGTCCACCGAGGACTCCCACCGAGGGAACCTTCACCGAGAAGGATTTTTACAACAATGGAGTACCGAACTCCTCTCTCAAACAACCACCTCACAACCGAGGGTAGGCCCGTAGCCAATACAACAACCAATCCACCTCACACTTGAGGGATACAAACCAACAACTAACTCCACCTCACCAAGAGGGAGTAACACCAATCTCCACCTCACAATAGAGGGAGCAAACTAACAACCCAATCACAACCTCAACCTCTACCAAAGAGGGAGCAACCAAGAAATCAAGAGTTTACAATAAGTGGTCTCTTTCAACCACAAACCTCTTTCCTTTTTCCACAAATACAAGATCCTAATAGAATAGGATAGAAGATATAGCTCAAGTGTGGAAAACACAAGTGTTTTGATTAAAGAAAATCTCTTGGAAAAATATCAAAATGATATGGAGATAAAGAACAAGAAATCAATTCCCAAAAACTTGTTTTCTTTGAAAATAACAAAACACTTAAAAACAATTAAGATTGATCTTTTGCCACTTAAAACTCTTTTGAAAACTCTTTTAAAACACTGAAGAAGTCAAGAAAAATTTGCTCTAAAAAACTTGGCCAAAAACCCAAAGAGATGGGGTTTTTATAGGCCCATCAGAAAACTAGCCGTTAGAGCTGAGCTGGCAGCTCTGACAGGCAACGGTCGACTGGCCCGGTCGACCGCCAACGGTCAGAAATATGACCGTTGGGCAACTGCGGTCGACCGGCCCGGTCGACCGAAACAAACAGAGAGCACTGTAAGTGCCCCGGTCGACCGGAGCGGTCGACCGTCCCAATGCCTCCAAACGTGCACAGATTTGTGCACGTCGGTCGACCGGCCCGGTCGACCGACTTCACCCAAGTCGACTAGGTCAGGTTGACTAGTCGACTGATTGAAGTCTGGAACAGAAATCTGGGTCAGAAAAACAATGTAAAATATTTTTCTAAAAATCTTTTAACACTTTTAAAAATCACCAAAAATAGTTTTATCATTTTATATGGAAACACAAACTTGTGATAAAAATTTCAAGACATATATTAATCATATCAATTCATTTTTGAGTCTTGCAGATTTTATCAAAAACAAAACTTATATTTTTATCAAACTTAATTTTTCAATACATGAATAGGAATATCAAAATAAGTTTGTCTAGCAAGTTTAAAGCATGTATGTATATTTAGAACACATCTAATATACATAAAAATAAAGTAAACTTGTTTTGATCTACTATTCATGAAAACCAAATCCCAAACTTGAGCATATCAACTATACTAAGCTTTACAAATGGATCTAAAACACACTATCTAAACTATGGATACCTAAGTCTTCTTGACGATCTTCATCTTCAATTAGACTTGCTCCAAAACTCCATTCATGGGCTAGGCAATGTGTGATCTTGACGCTTTGGCCCTGGAATCATCATGAAAAGCTTCTAAACACCTTGTTGAAGCTAATCACCAACGAATATCTTGGTTAATGATCTGAAACTTAAACAACACAAGATTATTAGTAAACATAACTACATGAGTTAATCATCATCAAAACTAGAGTGGAAGGCCTTTTGGGCCAACATAACCAACTTACTACTTTTGGCCGTCCATTTTGCGTTGCTTGACTGATGGGAAAAAATATCCAAAACACTTCTTTTTTGGTTTATAGATAATTGAAATAATATTGATCAACTTCAACGGAATTGATCTTTTATTCGGATGATCTATTGTTGTATTTGAATGGGAAAAATTCAGGCTCGAATTTTTTTAAAACTACACAAGTCTATATATATGTATATATGTGCGTGTGTGTATTTTACATGCGTCGTCAGTAAAGTTTGAGATAAAATAAGATAACAATGAAAGTAGCACCAGAGTGTGGGCTAATCACATCCTTAAGTACTTCTACCATACAATGCACACTTATTGTTGGCCCAAAGGCCCATCACTCTAGTTTTGATGATGATCAACTCATGTAGTTATAGTACTAATGATCTTGTATTTAATTAGTTTCAGATTTGTGATCAAGATCTTAGTAGGTGTGTAGCTTCAACAAAGGATTTAAAGACAAATTTTAGAGCTAGCACAGTTTGATTCAAGAGCTTATGCATCAAGACCACATCAAGTACTCAAGAGGAGTCTAGCTCGTTGGATCGTGTTTAGACTAAGTCAAGAAGATGTGAAGACTTCAAGTGAAGACCTTCAAGATCAAGGCTTGTGTCTAGGTTTGTTTTTATAAGATTTTGTTTTAGATTAAAATGTAAAGGATAGAATAGTTGGTGGATTGCTCAAGTATATCTTACACACACACACACTCTTGATTTAGATGAGTTTTCATAAAAAAATTTCTATTTTGGAAAAATACAAAAGAGTTTTCATTTTTGGAAAAATACCATTTTGGTTTTTGGAATTCAAAGCATATATGTTTTAACAAAAATCATGTTTAGTGCTTATTGTCAAAAATATAGATATTTCACCATGTATGTGTAGTAGATCATATCCATACACTCTATGCTTTAAAAGAGTTTAAAATATCTTGTTTTTGTATTTGGAGAAGTTTTGAAAAAATCCATTTTAGAAAAATACAGATTTTATTTTTAGCCAAAATTTACAAGTTACAAAACTAGTTCAAATTATTTGTGACATGTCTTGATTTTGCTCAAACATGTTTGTTTATCAAAGTATAATATTGAAACTATTTTGTAAATTTTTTGTGAATTTATGGGATTTTATTTAAGCTAAAAAGTCAACATTTTAAATCCCTTAACTGACATGACCTGGCTTCTGCCGGTCGACCGGACTGGTCGACCGAGCTAGGAGTCGGTCGACCGGGACTGTCGATTGACGTGCACAGAACGTGCACGCCAGTCTGGTTGGAGGGCCGGTCGACCGACCCGGTCGACCGTCCAGAGAGCTTTGCTCTCTGGAAAGGCCCCGGTCGACCGGGCGGTCGACCGGACAGAGAGCCTGCTCTCTGTATCCAGTCCACGGTCGACCGACCGGTCGACCACTGGCACAATGGTCAGAAATCTGACCGTTAGTCGGTCGACCGGGCGGTCGACCGACAGGTCAACCTGGCTCCCAACGGCTAGTTTTTCTAACCCTATAAATTGGGGCTTTGAGGGCTGTTTCATATAAGATTTTAAGAAGAGTTTTGGGCTAGTTTTGCATATCCATCTCAGTGGTTATATCCACATGTTTTAGAGCTACATTTTCAAATCAAAAGAGTGTTTATCAAGAGTGTTTTAAAAGTGATTTCTTGAGTTTTTCTCCACCATTTCAATCCTAGTTTTCTCACACAAACACTTGAGTTATCCATTGATATATCTACCTATAGGGTTATTTGTTGTGAGAGGATTTTAGGTGATCAAAGTGTTGTGATCACCAAAGTTCATCTTTGTACTTTGAGGAGGCGGACTTGTGGGTTCGCGGTGTTTCGAGTTCGTGTGTGAACTCTTTGTTTGAGGTGCGGCCTCGGCGAGCTAGTGAGCTTGCGGTGTGTTCTTGCGGGAACAAGAGAGGAACAAGAGAGTCCAAAGAGCTTGTAGGTGTTGCGGCACCGAGTAATCCGGTGGGATCGTTTTTAGTGGAAATCCTTCATAGTGTTAAAGGCGAGGACGTAGAGCAAGTATGCTCGAACCTCGAAACAAATCTCCCGTGTTTGCGATTACTCACTCTCTATCTCTTACTCTTGTTTATATCTTACATGCTTATATTGCTTTCATCTTTATATGCTTGATATATATTGTGAGCTTAATTGTTATATGCTTGGGGATTGTTTGCTAACACTTGTATTCAACCAAGAGAGTCAATGCGGCACCTCAACTCTTATTTAAAGGAATCTTGAGGAGTTAGTCCAGAGCCCTTCACGAGAAATCCGGCTACACTCTTGTGTTACGTGGTGTTTAGTTCAAGAAATTTTTAATTCTGCATTATTTGATCTTTAGATTAGCTCATCACCTATTCACCCCCTCTCTAGGTGATTTACAATTTGTATCAGAGCCAAGTGCTCTTGATTTAGGTCTAACAACTTAGAGTTAAAGATCCTCATTTTTAGCTAATCACAATATTTGTACACACACCATGGACTTCATGACACCTCCCACCTTTGACATTCTTAACGTCCAAACTTGGAAGGTTAAGATGTCTTTGTACCTCAAAGGCCTAGGTATTCATATTTATCTTGCTATTATTAAAGATTCATATGTTAACAATAGCAAGTATATTGAGATTAACTCAAAAGCCCTACATGCTTTGAAGTGTAGCCTAAATGATGATTATTTATCTAGGATTTCTAACATTGATTCGGCTTTTGTAGTATGAAACTCCTTGATCTCCCTTGGCAAACAAGAATAATATTATGCGGGGAGCGATTCGGATGTTGGAAGTGACACCTCCGAACGTGTGCTATATGGTCCAAGGGGGTAACCCCCTTGAGGTAACTACCGAATCTGAGGTAGAAGAAGATGTTGATATGCCTTATAATGAACTGGCATCATTTTGTCAACAACTCTTAGAAAAATATGAATTGCTTAGAAAAGATAATAAGAATTTGAAAAAGAATTTTGATTGCATGTTAAAAGAAAATGATTCTTTTAAAAACAAAGTTGCATGCATTGAAAAAGAAAATGAAAATTTTAAAAATGAAAATGTTTCCTTGCTTTCTAAATTAAATGATCTTTATGAAGAAAACACTTCTTTGAAAAATAAAATTGTTTTGGTGGAAAAACAAAAAGAGATTGCTTTAAATGAAAACAACTCTTTAAAAAGAAAAATTGTTGAAAAAGAAAAAGTTAATGTTTCTATAAAGAAAAAGTTTGTTGTTCATGCTCTTCATGTCACAACCATTGATAAAAATGAGATTAAATCCTTGAAAAATAAAATAAATTGTTTGAGCTCAACTTTGAGCACATGTGCTTTTAATCACAAAAGATTGGAATCCTTATTTCAAAAGAAACAAGTTCCCCATGTTCATGCACAACACCCTCATCATGCATACGCACATTTTACACGCCACGATCACCCTCACACTCATATGCATCCTAGAGTGTACAAATGTACACATTGTGGTTGCAAAGGCCATTTAGCAAAGTTTTGTTTTGATAAGATACATCATATTAATTTTGCTAATAACAAGAAAGTTTGGGTTCCTTACAATACTAACCCTTAAGGACCCAAAAAAATAGGTACCAAAATCCCCACCTTTTGTATTTGATGTAGGTTCGGGCTCTCACAAAACGTGAGAGGGTTGGTGCCTTGGTAGTGGATGTATGGACTTGATGGACACATATATTGATGCACCGCTATCAAGGAGGTTTGCTGGGACAACCACCATGTTTTGGAGACTTAGAGTATAGTTCTTATAGTTTGGTAACTATCTCTAAACTCCTAATTTAGTTTACATATTTTTCATTGATGATTTCTTTAGCATGTTCATGTTTTTTTGCTTCGTGAGGTATATAACTTGTTTAAATGTAGTTTTTTATTAAAACTTGAAAATATACTTGTACAAGTAGTGAGCAACAAATTGATTCATATATGTTTGCACTTCATTATTCATTTGTACTCACTATATGCACATATATAGCCTAGTTTTGATGATCTCTTCATTTACACTTGTTTTGCCTATTTTCATGTTTTACTTCATGTATATGGTATTTTTAGTCAAAACTAATAAATATACATGTATGCCCCTTGAGTCATTTGCCTTCATGCAATTTATATTATGAACTCTTTTTATGTTTGGGATATGTATGCATATTGTTAGTTTTGGATAAAAACATACATATACCTAGAAGTTTGTTTTTAAGATGAAAAATAAATTTTCATGAATTGTTTGATAAAATTATATTCATGTTTGTTTTGAGCTTTATTGATTACCTTCATGGAAAATGCTAATTACATGATTCTTGTGCACTCACACTTTATTTGTTTATTCATGACTTTGTTTCATGATTATTTTTGAGCCTTATAGATTTCGAGTGTCAAACTTTATGTATTTAGTATGCTTCATGATATACATATATTTTGGTTTCATGTTTTGAAGGATCTTTAACTAATTTTTCAAAAATTATTTTAACTGGTTATGTATTCTTCATTTGGTAGTGTTTTCAATACTAAAAATATTTTCAAACTCTATTTTTGAAAACCCCTACCAACACCGTCATGGGTGGACGGATGGGCGGTATGCCTTGTAAGCTTTATTGAAAAATCTTTTATCTTGAGCATATAATGGGTGGTAGTTATGAGTTATATACTTGTTTTACATTGTTAATTTCAATTGGTATCTCAATTGATATTTATTTTTGTATATACTCATATTTCGTTTTCTATATATGTATGCTTCATAATTTCCATAATACCAATTCCTATTGATATTGTCTTTTCCATACATATATATGTTTTGAAAATCAAGCACCAACAAATCATATATATTTATACTTGATTCTCAAGATTTTTACAGCACAAAGTATGTTTATGCTAAGCTTAATTCAAATCTTAATTTTCAATTGATTTCTCAATTGATATTTTTTATAAGCTTATGCATTATCTTCAATTGGTATTTTTTGTAATTAGTATTTTTATTGATATCAAAATGTACAATATGTTTCAATTGGTATCTATTGATCTATTTATTTCAATTGGTATCCTTGAAAATTTATATTGGTATCAAAATATAAAATACTTTCTTTCATTGGTATCAAAATTTCATTGTTATTTCAATTGATAAATGTTTCAATTACAATTAAAAATACAAAATTTGTAATATTTATTTACAATTTGGTATCTTAAAATTTGACACTAAGATATCTCAAAATGTGTTTTATTACCTTGAGTAAATTTCAAAATTTATTTTAATTAATTATTAAATTTGATTGAAAAATGTTTTGATTCAAATTGCCTATATGCAAGGGGAGCTTAACATCTCTTCTACATATAGATTCATGTTGAGTGTATCTTATATTGAGGAACTTGACAACTCTTCTTTATGCGGTACACGTGTGTAGGCGGAACTTCACATCTCCTCTTATGCATTGCATATTATGTGTTATGTGAATTAGGGCTTGTCATCCCCTCTTCATGTAATTCATGTATGTAGGGAAGCTAACTTAGCGTCTTCCTCTTCATGAATGTATATCGTATATAATTCTTTATTGATTGATTTGAGTTCACCTCTTTGAGGGGGAGAACATTGTTTTATGTTTTCTTTAACCCCTTTGTTGATGATTGACAAAAAGAGGGAGAAGTATTTTAGTATATATGCATGTTTTCCTTACTTTATACATAAAGGGGGAGAAGAATTTTTGTTTATGCATGTTACTTTGTTTTGCAAATAGGAGAAAAAGAATTTGATGTGTTTCATGCGTGTTTATGCATGTTTATCTCCTTATATTTGCATACATGTTTATGAGCTTTCATTGCATATTTATTTGTTTACTGTTATGCATGAGTTAAGGGGGAGCTTCTTTGAAGCTTTACTTTAATCCATACATATATAACTCCATGAGTTTTGTTATCATCACAAAGGGGGAGATTGTTGGCCCAAAGGCCCATCACTCTAGTTTTGATGATGATCAACTCATGTAGTTATAGTACTAATGATCTTGTATTTAATTAGTTTCAGATTTGTGATCAAGATCTTAGTAGGTGTGTAGCTTCAACAAAGGATTTAAAGACAAGTTTTAGAGCTAGCACAGTTTGATTCAAGAGCTTATGCATCAAGACCACATCAAGTACTCAAGAGGAGTCTAGCTCGTTGGATCGTGTTTAGACTAAGTCAAGAAGATGTGAAGACTTCAAGTGAAGACCTTCAAGATCAAGGCTTGTGTCTAGGTTTGTTTTTATAAGATTTTGTTTTAGATTAAAATGTAAAGGATAGAATAGTTGGTGGATTGCTCAAGTATATCTTACACACACACACACTCTTGATTTAGATGAGTTTTCATAAAAGAATTTCTATTTTGGAAAATACAAAAGAGTTTTCATTTTTGAAAAAATACCGTTTTGATTTTTGGAATTCAAAGTATATATGTTTTAACCAAAATCATGTTTAGTGCTTATTGTCAAAAATATAGATATTTCACCATGTATGTGTAGTGGATCATATCCATACACTCTATGCTTTAAAAGAGTTTAAAATATCTTGTTTTTATATTTGGAGAAGTTTTGGAAAAATCCATTTTGGAAAAATACAGATTTTGTTTTTAGCCAAAATTTACAAGTTATAAAAATAGTTCAAATTATTTGTGACATGTCTTGATTTTGCTCAAATATGTTTGTTTATTAAAGTATAATATTGAAACTATTTTTGTAAATTTTTCGTGAATTTATGGGATTTTATTTAAGCTAAAAAGTCAACATTTTAAATCCCTTAACTGACCTGACCTGGCTTCTGCCGGTGACCGGACCGGTCGACCGAGTTAGGAGTCGGTCGACCGACGTGCACAGAACATGCACGCCAGTCTGAATGGAGGGCCGGTCGACCGAGCCGGTCGACCTTCCAGAGAGCTCTGCTCTCTGGAAAGGCCCCGGTTGACCGGGCGGTCGACCGGACAGAGAGCCTGCTCTCTGTATCCATGCCACGGTCGACCGGCCGGTCGACCGCTGGCACAACGATCAGAAATCTGACCGTTGGTCGGTCAACCGGCGGTCGACCGACAGGTCAACCTGGCTCCCAACGGCTAGTTTTTCTAGCCCTATAAATTGGGGCTTTTGGGGTTTGTTTCATATAAGATTTTAAGAAGAGTTTTGGGCTAGTTTTGCATACCCATTTCAGTGGTTATATCCACATGTTTTAGAGCTACATTTCCAAATCAAAAGAGTGTTTATCAAGAGTGTTTTAAAAGTGATTTCTTGAGTTTTCCTCCACCATTTCAATCCTAGTTTTCTCACATAAACACTTGAGCTATCCATTGCTATATCTACTTATAGGGTTATTTGTTGTGAGAGGATTTTAAGTGATCAAAGTGTTGTGATCACCAAAGTTCATCTTTGTACTTTGAGGAGGCGGACTTGCGGGTTCGCGGTGTTTCGAGTTCGTATGTGAACTCTTTGTTTGAGGTGCGGCCTCGACGAGCTAGTGAGCTTGCGGTGTGTTCTTGCGGGAACAAGAGAGGGATTAGAGAGTCCAAAGAGCTTGTAGGTGTTGCGGCACCGAGTGATCCGGTGGGATCGTTTTTAGTGAAAATCCTTCATAGTGTTGAAGGCGGGGACGTAGAGCAAGTGTGCTCGAACCTCGAAACAAATCTCCCGTGTTTGCGATTGCTCACTCTCTATCTCTTACTCTTGTTTATATCTTGCATACTTATATTGCTTTCATCTTTATATGCTTGATATATATTTTGAGCTTAATTGTTATATGCTTGGGGATTGTTTGCTAACACTTGTATTCAACCAAGAGAGCCAACGCGGCACCTCAACTCTTATTTAGAGGAATCTTGAGGAGTTAGTTCAGAACTCTTCACGGGGAATCCGGCTACACTCTTGTGTTATACGTGGTGTTTAGTTCAAGAAATTTTTAATTCCGCATTATTTGACCTTTAGATTAGCTCATCACCTATTCACCCCTCCTCTAGGTGATTTACACTTATAGGGCCTGTTTGTTTCGTTGCAAAACGTCGCAAGTCGTAAGTCGTAAAATGAGAATGGAAAAAATGAACTGTAGCAGAGAAAATATATTGTGTTTTACGGTGTTTGGTTGATAAAGTGAAGTGTAAATGGAAAAGTATATTGTGTTTTACGGTGTTTGGTTGATAAAGTGAAAGTGTAAATGGTAAAGTATATTGTGTTTTACGGTGTTTGATTGGTAATGTAAAAGTGTAAGTGGAAAAGTTAACCACAAAATTAACTGTAGCAGTGATTTAATATTACTATTAAATTAAATCTACTATTGCAAATTAAATTGTATTAATAAATTTGAGATAAAAAATTAATAATCTTAATATTTTATTTATAACAATAATATTAATAAAATATTAGTATAAATAGTAAAATATTACTAAAATATTAACTAAATAAATAATATAAAATTTTAAGAAAATCTAAAGAACGTTAATAAAATTTTAAGAATACTAATAAAATATAAATATTAAGAAATGTTACAACAATAATAAAATATAGTTATAATATTATAATATTAAAAATACTTGAAAATTATTATAATATAAATTTATTATAATATTATTGTAATATTATAGAAATATAAATTAATAAAGTAAAATATAATTATAATTTAATAATAAATTATCATTATAGTATTATTATACTGAATTATTATTACAATATTAACATAATAAATATTAATATAATAATAAAATATATTCTGATATTAATAAAGTAATTTTTTATATTAAAAAATAAATAATTAAATATATAGAAATTTTATATTAAACTATAATATTGTTATATTAATAAAATATTAACTCTAAATAAAATAATAAAAAATGAAATAAGTATTAATAAATATTAAATTAAAATAGTAAATTAAAATAGTAAAATATTAAATACAATAAAAAAGTTAAAGATTAAAATATAAAATAATTAAATAATTAAATAAGAAATTGAACACTATTAAAATATTAAATATTTAATAATATTTAATTATATATTAAAAAATAAATAATTAAATATATAGTAAAGTATAATATTGTTATATTAATAAAATATTAACTCTAAATAAAATAATTAAAAATTTTATAAGTATTAATAAAATAATAAAGTATTAATAAAAATATTAAATTAAAATAGTAAATATTAAATATTAAAACAATATTAAAAACAATAAAAAAATTAAAGATTAAAAATATAAAATAATTAAATAATTAAATAAGAAATTGAACACTATTTAAAATATTAAGTATTTAATAATATTAAATTATATATTGATTATCCAGTAACTATTTTGAACTATAAGTGTATTACAAGTGAGAGTTACATGACCACAAAATTAACTTTAGCAACTGCAAGTGGGAAAATATGAGTGTAAAAGTGAGATTTACATGACCACAAATTTAACTGTCGCAACTGCAAGTGGGAAAAGAAGAGTTGCAAAAGTTTTTTGCATCTTGCATTTTGCAAACGAAACCAAACAAGTGTAAAATGTAAAGTTGCAAAAGTTTTTGCATTTTGCAAACATTTTGCAAGTTACCAAACATGCCCTAGTATAAACAAAGCTACATGCATGTATATTTTGTAGGGCAGTAGCCCTTAATAAATATATAAACTTAGGGTGAGAGTGGATTGTTGGATTGGGTTGTGGAAATCAAAACAATGGCCATCATCTGGAATCACCAAAAAAAAAAAGAGAGAGAGAGAAATCCAAGGATAGGGTTTTAGGCTAGGCCTGTCTTTTAGTGTCTTTTTATGACAAACGTTTAATTTAGATTAATCTTAAGATTAGAGTATACCTTTGTATATGTGTGCTTTTGTAGGTCACTGACTCCTACAGTAAGGAAGGTTTGGGATCTGGCAATTTCATCTTCAGGTGAGTGCTTACTATTTAAATGACCAATAATCTCTCTCTCTCTCTCTCTTTCTCTCTCTCTCTCTGAGGTATGATGGCCTATACAAAAGTATAACACAAGTATGCTGCTGGAGACAAGGCTGCCATTGTCTTGGCAATCATTTCCATGTGCGTAGGGCTGAATATGAGTGAAAACATTAGTTTATTTTAAGGGCATGTTAGCTACCATGTAGCTAGCTAGCTCTTGCTCCAATCAGCTACAGTGTAATTGTGCATGCTCACACTACTGCATTTCATGCACATTTGTTACATGTGCGGGGTCCTAAACCGTATAGTGCTAGTTTGGCAAGGATTAAACCATGAGTTAAGAGTTCCATTTTTAATCTGTCAATCAAGAAAAGTTGAAACACGAGTTCTATAACTTTGGGCTCGTTTGGTTGTCGTAAGTGGTAAACTTTTTTACAGTTATAAGTGAATTACATGTAAGTAAGTTTTATAGTGTTTGGTTGGCAATGTAAAATTATAAGTGAGAAGTTGTATTGTATTTTAAGGTGTTTGGTTGTCATAATCTGTAAGTCCTAAGTTGAAAATTTGTACAGCTAGCGGACCGTAAGTGAGATTTACATGACCACAAAATTAATTATTTGTGTTACAAGTGGATCGTAAGTGAGATGCAAGTGTATTTTATGACTTACGGTCTAAACAAAAACCTATGACTTGCGACTTGTGAAGTTTTACGGTGAAACAAACACACCCAACTTAATCTTTCTCTGACCTACCGGGCATGAAAAGATAAAAAGTAAAAATAACCCGTACTATAATGTTAAGAGGAGTTAACTTTCAAAATGTTAACAAATTCTTTTTTTTCCTTCTTCTGAGTAAGCGATAACCCTACTAGTTTTATGAGAATTTGTCTATAACTCTATCTTATCCAAACACTCAAATATGCACAATATTACATCAACTTTTTGATAGCTCACTTACTAATTTCATCCTCTTTTATTTTTTATTTTAGGATGAGTTTTCTAGTTTAAGCAAGAAGAAGCTATTTGAAAAAAATTTAATGTCGTACCAAAAGTAAATTAGATATACTTATATTTTCTCCATAATCACTATATCAATAAAAAAAAATTCATCAGAGGTTACTTTTTATTTCAAAATTTATATATCAAATAATAGCCGTAAAAACCACAATTGAAGCCTGATTGGATGAGCTCTGGTGCATCCATTTATTAACCTAAACAATGTAGGGCGGTGTGGAGTTAATAAACCAGTTTGCATGTGTTGGAATCTTACACCATAACACAGGGCCTAATTGGCAGATAGAAAATAGACCGTAAAGCTTGAGCGTGGGCTCTATGCAGTCAGTTTTTTAGCTCTTTTTCGCTGATTTCGCAGGAAAATAGAAAAGGGAAAAGCGCTGATGTTTTACCGATATCAGTACATTTTTCTTAGTTTTCTAATTTTTACAAACAAACATGATTTGTTGGTGCGCTGAAAAACTGACAGTAGAGCTCATTTTATACAACTTTTTCACCCAACTTTCTGCAATTCAAACAAAAATAATAAAAAATACAGCTTTTCAAAAGAACCAACATCTATTTAGGGCCTGTTTACTCTATTTTGTTTCCGAGTTGGGATGCAATTTGCACCGTTCAAAGTACTTCTTTGCAGATTGTCAGCGTGGTTATTTATATCTACAATCTGAACTGAATCAAAATTTTAATCATTGAAAGTTAAGAGTCTATGTATCTCATGATCTAAAATGATCTTGGCCATAACTTCTGACCTTTTTATTTGTTCGCTCTATATGATAAAATTTACATCCCCGTGAATTTCGTAATCAGTGGTTTTAATCGTGAACATGGGTAGTCCACATATATTTTTATAGCAAAGTATAACATTTCCTATATACATAGCAAATGCTATATATTTAAAAAAAAAAACGCATGAAATTATAAAGGAGTTGTTTTATTTGCTTCAAATATGTTCGGCCGTGCCAACTGAGCATAGTTCAAGCAGCAGCAAGACACTTTGTTTTGTCGTGAAGGTTGTAGGTTGAATCTCTCGGCGGCTCTCGGTGAGTGTCGATTTCGTGTCATAAAACTAGGCTCGACTGGCGGTTCGTGAAGGGAATAGTTGTGTTGATTGTGGGGCAAGCATTCATTGGGAGCGAAGTAAGATGTTTTTTGCTTGCAGGTTGGTGGGCATGTGTAGTTTTCGGCTGATGGTTTAGGGATAAATTTCTTGTGCGTTACTTTTCTGTTCTCATCAAAACGAGACTAAAAGAGTACTGTTACCATATGTATTCTTCATATAAAATAAAGTTTTTTTTTTTTTTTTTTAGCCTCATCAAACTTTAATGCTTAGTTCTAGATTAAGATATTAGTTAGGTTAATGGTTGGAAGGGCCTCATTGAGCTCCTCTCTTCTAGAAGACAGTAACGTTCAACAGAACAGAGTAACTTGTTCCTCTCTTTTTCTATTCGTGCACTTGCCAAGTGTGAAGTCTCCAGTTCCTCGAAAGAAAAAAAAAAAAGATAAAAAAGGAGGACGTGTGTGTGAATTTTAGGGCACAGCTGCAGGGTTCTGGGTTGCTGAGGACGTGCTTGGATGAGAAAGTGAAGGGGAGAAGCTAACGCATGCTGAGAAAGTGGGACCCGCAGTGGGTCCCACTATCATTTTCTTGCCGCCATTTGGATGTGAGGGGAATGAGAGGGAAGCAAAATTAGGTATAACTTTTATAGGAATATTTTATTAGATAATAATTGCCTTCGAACACTAAATTTTATATACAGATAATAAAATATTAATTTGTAAGGGATTGTTATCACATTTTTCTCCGTTATTGGCTTCTAACAAAGATGAACGCTAATATGTCAGATCTCTTCCAGAGTTCAGTTTTTTGAACAAACAAGCAAGTTTGAAATAGAAAAAATGACGTAGACTCACAAAATAATAATTTTTACATGTTTTCTGATCCAGTTTCTGGAAAACAAACAAGCTACGGTGACAAAAGCTGAGGGTCATGGCCAATTGATTTCATGAGACTAAAGAGTGCACCCTAAAAGTGGAGGAGATTTTGAAAAGAATAAGCAGGCCAAATTTGCAAATGCAGTAGGAAATTATGTAGGGTACCCACACACACCAAAGGCACTGGTGTCAGGATATGGAATGCCCTAGCTTTTAGTAGTTTTGGACAAATACCAAAAAATGTCAAACTAATTAGTTTTATTTCTTGTGAATTAAGTAAGTTATGTTTACTAGTTTGACATGCAAACAAAGCTTGTTTCAGTTGAATGTGAGTGCAACTAAAACCCAAGTTAAGTTGCTTATGCCACAGGCTTTGGGTTTTTGATTTTTTGAAATCAAATTGATTGGGATAGGTTCCTATTTTTATTGGAAAATTTTGGTCTTAGAGATTTAGGCGTGATTTTTTTTTAATTAATTTAGCGTGTGATTATTATTGATGTAGCTCCGGCTCTATGACTCATGCCTTTTTCTGCGACTTGCTTAAGTTTGAGAGGCTATTAAGTGCTTGAAAATATATGAAAGCGAGCAAACAAACAATGAAGGATAGAATTTAGAAATAAAGCTTTTGTCATTTCGAAATAAAGCTCTCTAAAATTTTGTTTTTATTAATTTTCAAGAGAAGTATAATTTTCCAACATTTGTCGAAGTCTTAGACCAGTGAGATCTTATGTCAAATCAATGATTTATTGTGTAGCCATTTTCTTCTTCTTTTTTCCCCTTTTATATAGAGATAAAATAGGAGATACAGTTGTGTAATTTCGGAAGGCTTCGAGGCCGAATCCTTATCACTCAAATACAACTCTAAGACATCTAAATGCAAGATCCATTCCGTTAAAGTTAATTTACATATTTCATGTAACTAAAAATAAAAATTAGTATTTTGAATATTTTTTTCATCTATCAAGTAGGATCAAAATGGATGACCGAAAATAGCATATTGCTTATATCTTTGTCTTAAAATCACAAATTTAGACAGTTTGATTATGATCTAAACACTTAAATGTTACGCGAGCACTAGCCTTGGCAGCAACCCAAGTGAGGAACCTCAATCAACTGAGAGAGATACAATAGAGAAGTACCCAAAAGACTAGAACAAGTAACGAGAGAGAAAGCAAACACAATATTTAATGAGGTTTAACAATTTGCCTACTTCATCGGGCAAGGGGAGAGAGATTTATTGATTCAACAATCAAGTACAAGTTTTTCCTTGCATACAATTCATAAGGGCTTTACCCCTTATTTATAGCCAGAGAGTCCCAGGTTTTAGGAAATCACAATTAGATTTGACTCAAAATCAGAAACGAAATCCGAATCCGTCTAGGAGAACAGTTTCGCCTGTTGGTCGACCAGGCCGGTTCACCGACCCTGTCTTTCGGTCGACCGGTTGGTCCACCGGGATCAACAGAAACCCAAGGATGCCAGTCGACCGCTTCGGTCGACCGTTCTCCTTCCCACGGTCGACTGGGCTGTGCCTGTGCACATTTTGCACGCCGGTCAACCAGGCGGTCGGTCGGCCTCTGTTATGGCATGTTGCAAACTGCGTTCTCGTTCCTTCTAGATTCTGATCTCTGCACTATTTCTTTCAATGAGTTTAAAAAAACTCTCTTGGTGTATTTTATCTCCTCTTATCTCCTCTCCTCCTACAATTCTCCACTTCGTTGAAGATTTTTCAAATCTAAGCCGAACTCCAGTGAATACCTGGTGAACTCGACACACGATCTCGACTTGAGCGCTTCGAACGAAATCGAGATACGATCTCGGCGAAAATCGACACACAATCTTGACTTGACCAAACGGACGAAATCGATTCCAGACAAATTGCCAGCACACACTTACAAGTGATTTCAAATGATCACAGCAGATCCAACTTGAGTCTGTCGTCCCTTCTGTCGATTCTCTCCAAACTTTATTATCAATTGTAAAGATTTCAATTTTAGATCAGTTATCCAAACGAAATGCACCATACATGCCTTCCCAACACTTCACCGAAGAGAATCAACACCATATGAGCCGACCAATGAACGCGTCTACAACTCAGCAACTGAATGGAACGTCATTCCAAATGACCTCAAGAAGAACCCAATCGAGCCAACACTGACTCCAACTGGCTGGCACTCCAGCCTAAATATCTTCAAGACGATCCAATCAAATCTGAGTAGAGCACACCAACTACCAATATCGGCTCAACAAACTTGATGCATAACTCTTTTATGTAAGCTCAACTATCTTCTCACCGAAAGATCAAACGTTCATCGAACACTTCACCTCTATGTGAAATTCAAATAAGCTTTCGCTGCCAATTCTCGAGAACCCAATTACACCAAATAGCTTCATACGGGTTGTATCACCAAATATGGCTGCGCCTATGTGGCTGCTTATGTACCTTGCCCAAGGGATCAAGTCATCCATAGTTCATTTAAACAAGCTTCGCCGAGCTCAAGCAACTGGAACTAAATCTTCAGCAGCGAACCAAACTGGCTGAGTCATATGAACCTTCTTACCAATACCATCATGGAGAATAACGGCCTTTAATTTGAGTTTGTCACGCTCACCAACTTGAGATTCATGTTTCTTCACCCACTTTCGTAGTTTTATCTTGGTTCCAATAACTGCAAACAATTCGACATTCTCATCAATATCTTCAACCTGTTCAGCATCAAAACTGGCTACATGATCTCCACCTGGTGTCACGTCCGCTGAAGTCCTTACTGATATTGAACCAACTAGAGGTGGTGGAGTATCATCAACCTCCACCTACTGCGATAAATTCTTGATATTCGACCTCTCCACCTGTTGAGAGACGGTAGACTTCAACAATGAAGTCTCATCAAATGTGACATGCTTACTCAGCACAGTCTTCTTGTTTTCGGGGTCCCATAATTTGTAACCTTTCATATTTCTATTAACACCTAAAAACATAAACTTTTCTGCTCGCGGATTTACCTTGCCATCTTTGGCGCTAAAGTGGGCTGGACTTCCAAATATCCGCGGCAAATCATAATTCTGAGTAGCTCCACCCAACCAAATATCCAATGAAAATTTGCTTCCTATCGCAGTCGATGACAATCCATTTATGAGATGGCTAGCATATACAATCGCCTCAGCCCAAAATGATTTGTCTAATCATACATTAGACAACAAACACTGAGCCTTCTCCAGCAAGGAACGGTTGATTTTCTTAGTCAGCCCGTGTATTTTATCTATGAAGTGAGTGCCAATATCATTGTTCTGGCTAAATTGTAGGAATTGGTTCTTATATTTTTCAACATTACCAATTGAAGCTCCTTAATTTTCTACCAGTCTATTTCTCCCTCATATCCTTCCACTTCACCACATACCTAGGGCTTCAAATCTTTGTCTCATGGATATATCCAATAACGCCTAAATAAATTATCAATAAAAAAGACAAAGTATTAATGGCCTCCAAGTGATACAGTCTTGGCAGGTCCTTAAATACTTACATGAACACAATCAAGAAGACCTTCCGAGCGGTGAGTAGTGGTGCCAAATTTCATCCTTGTCTTCTTGTCCAGAATGTCGTGTCCACCCAATTTCATATTGCAGGTAGATGCACCTTCCAATGATCCTTTTTTTTGTTGGAGCTTGCAAAGGCTTTTCACCTGCATGTCTGAGCCTTATATGTCAAACATGTGTACAATCACCATCTGAAGAAATAGAAGTCGTTGCTCATCCTGTAACCGTACTACCTATCAAGTAGTATAGATTATTGCGTCAGATGCCCTTTATCACCACTATTGAGCCTCTAGTTATCTTGAGAACACTATCTCTAACAGATACTATATGACCCAATGCTTTCAAGACACCAACTGAAATAAGATTCTTTTTCACTTGAGGTACATACCTCACTTCCTTTAGTTTCCGCACCATCACATCGAACATCTTGATCTGGACTGTACCTATGCCTTCCATGTTACATAGCCGATCATCATCGATTATCACCCATGATAACAGAACATCCATCTAACTTCTCCAAGTTAGAAAATCAATCCATGTTAGGTAGCTCCAGTATCTAACATCCACTCATAATCTCTTGAGTAGCTAACAATAGGAGTAGTAACAGAGAAATAGAATACTGATGAGTCTGAGTCTGACCCATCTGCCTGTGAAGTACTGGCGTGAGTACTGACTACCTGTGCGAGATTTGCCTCGGTCTTCGACTCCTCCTTCTTACCCTTATCCTTGATCCTTGGACAATCAACCTTCCAGTGCCCTATCTCTTTGCAGAAGGCACACTGGTTCTTCTTTAGATCTCTGAACCCTAGTCTGGACTCTGATTTTTGATGCTCGCCTTTGCCCTTTCGGTTGGCACCTCTGCCTCTTACCATCAACGCCTCTGCTGATGTACCATTGGAAGAAAACTGTTTGTCCTTCCTCTTTGCTTTATAATTTACAAGAGCAGTCGATACATCACTGTAGTTAAATGTTTGTTTACCATTGATCAAAGTTAAGATGAAGGTCTCATTCACTTCTTCAGGAAGAGAGTTCAGCAGAATCAACGCCTTATCCTCTTCTTCGATCTTCACATCCACGTTAACTAAATCGGTAAGAAGCTTGGTATAGTTATTCCTGTGTTCATCAATGGAGACTCTTTTCTTCAACTGGAAGCCATAGAGTCTACTCTTCAATTGAAAACGAGACTCTATGCTCTTTGTCAGATACTTCTTCTCTAGGTTCTCCCACAACTGCCTCGCAAATGTTTTATATAACACATGATACTTGATGTCTTGTGTTAAACAAGACCTTATCAAACCACACGTTATTCGATTCATCTTTTCCCAATCTTCTTTAGAAGTGGTCTCGCGTTTTTTTCCAACCTAGAGTGTCTTCGAGATTTGATATCGTTAATGTATCCATCACCTCACATCTCCATATATCAAAGATGTTCTTGCTGTCAAACATCACCACATCAATCTTCAATGGATGTGGATTTATAGATTTCACCATAGATATACTATCTACAGCCATCTTCTCAATAGATCCCTCAAAGCAATGCAGAAAGCAAACGGAGTTGGATCAAAAAACTAGATAAAGATAGGATCTTTACCTCAAAGTGAAACCTTTTGAGAGTTTCCGAAACGATCTACTCTACCAAATTTGATTCCTTGAGCAATCCAAACGTTGTTCTGAGATCGACACATGATCCCATAAACAGTCCCAACGCTACTCCGAGATCGACACGATCTCCGTCAAACAACAACCAATGCTCTTGGAATCGACACACAATCCCACGAAGAACCTGGGATGCTTTGATACCACTTATTGCGTGAGCGCCTTGGCAACAACCAATTGAGGAATCCCAAATCAGAGAGAGATGTAGTGAGAAAGTACCCAAAAGATAAGAACAAGTAACGAGAGAGAAAGCAAACACAATATTTAACTAGGTTCAGTATTTTGCATACGTCCTCGGGATAAGGAAGAGAAAGATTTATTGATTCAACAATCAAGTACGAGTTTTTTCTTACATACAATTCATGAGGGCTCTACTCTTTATGTATAATCAGAGATTCTCAGGGTTTTAGGAAATCACAATTGGATTCGACTCCAAATCAGAAACGAAGTCTGAATCTGTCCAGGAGAACAAGACCGACCATGTCCTTCGGTTGATCGACCCTATCCTTCGGTTGACCGGTTGGTCGACTGGGACCAATAGAAACCCCACACAAGGATGCCAGTCGGTTGACCGCTTCAGTCGACCGTTCTCCTTGCCACGGTCTCCTTGATGTGCCTGTGCACGTTGTGCACGTTGGTCAACCGGGCGGTCGATTGGCCCCTATTCTGGCAATGCTGCAAACTACGTTCTCGCTCATTCTGGATTCCGATCTCTGCGCTATCTTTTCCAATGAGTTTAAAAAAAACTCTCCGGATATATTTTATCTCCTCTAATGTCCTCTCTCCCTACGCTAAAAACCCTCACACATATTTTTGTTAGATTTTAAATATTCTATACTGTTCAACTAACCAACACACTATTTCGACCGTCTATTATGCGTCTACTTGATGGATGGGTAAAAAATATTTAAAATACATGATTTTTTTATTTTTAGTTATTTGAAATAATATAGAGCAATTTCAACGGACGGATCTTACGTTCGAATATTGTAGGGTTGTATTTGAGTAAGAAATGTCCAGTCTCGAATTCTTTCGGAATTACGCAAGTTTATCTCTAGTTAATAGTGTGTAACACTTGATCTGCAAAGTTTTAGCTGCCCACGCAATTAGATGAGAGTGTACTATTTCCATTATTTGGAAAATGATCTCCATCTTTTTTGGAGTTTTCTTTTTCTATTATTAATAAATAAAGTGCCTAATTAATGATTGCTCTCACCATTGTCCAAATCTTGCCGAATTAGCGAAATTTTGGCTATCAGCTCATCGTATCGGGTTCCATGCGTGCGCAAATTTTATTTATTTCGTTTCGTTTCGTTTCGTTTTTATGTTTTTTTAAAAGGTTGACTGTCTAGGATACGATCAGCTCAAGTTTCTTTGATTTGACTTTATAGTCCAGGGTTGAAATTTTAAGGAATTTTTTTTTAACAGAAGTAGAAGTTTTCAGCACCAAGAATTTCCCCTTACAGAAAATTATTTTTTATTTAGAAATCAAATTGACTTTTTTTTTTTTTATCGTGATTAGAAATCATGTGCGAACAGTCTAAAACAAATATGCGCTTTTTAGCATCGTTGATCAGAGTCATTGTTCCAAATAGTTTGGTTTGATGAAAACAAGAGAAAAAGATACAAGTGAAAAATTAGAATGTGAAATGTGAAATTATAGTAGGAAATTAAAATTTGTATAATTCTCGTTTCTAGTATTTGATTGTAATATGAAAGTGCAAGTGGAAAAGTATATTGTGTTTCTTAGTGATTTAATTAGTAATGTGAAAGTGGAATAAAAATGAAAAAGTTGACCATAAAATTTATCATAAAATAATATTAACTTAAAAAATAATTCTAAAGTGAGACTGCATGTGAGATTTACATGACATTAAAATTAACTATTTTGAGTTACAATTTATTACAAATAAATTTTACATGACTACAAAATTAACTGCAGCACTCTAAAAGTGAAAAAAATATTATTGTAAAAAAAAAATGTAAAAAGAAAAAAAAAAAGTGATTTTTCTCATTTTTTGATTTTTAATTAAAAATAAATAAGAAAAATAAGAAATGCGTTTTCTCACTTCACCATTTTCTTATAACCAAACATGCCCAATTCAAATTGTGACCGGAATTGACCCCTTTTATCTTCCGCTTTTTTTTTTTCCCCAAGACTGTTTACCGTCACACACACATAACTACATAAGTGTACACTTGTTTGCAATAGCATACACTTTTATTTCAGAATAGAAAAAATAAGTGTCGTGCTGCTTGAGCTAAGCTATTTTTATTAATGATTAATTTATTGTATTCCATCAATTAACAAACATTTCAAAGATGCACAAATTACATCACAGCATTCATATCATAATATTCGACCTCTCCATGTGCTCCCCCCAAAACAAAGATGCACTGCACACAAATCTTAGTCCACAACAAGTCAATTAAAACCACATTAAGAGACTTATCACAATTAGCGCCCTCCCCCCCCCCCCCCCCCCCCCCCCCCCCCCACCCAAATCCAATATTGGGCAATGTATGATCCTTACTTCTCTGAAAGTTTCGAGCAACTAGTTTTGCTTTGACACAACATGAGGCTAATCTCATACTTGTAAACGCGTGAAGGTTGCTGGAGCTGCTGAACGTAAGCATCGTCACATAACTCGCATCTGTTTGCTCAGAACAAAGAAGTTAACACAATAATGCTCTACTAAACCCCATTTTGATTTAGTGAGACTCATCAAATATTGATTCTTTTTTTCTTTTTTTTTTCCCTGTGAATGAATAAGTTAAAAAACAGGCTCTCATCCTTTCTCATAAGTAATAAAATAATCATGTAATAGCACGTAGTTATGTATTTTTACTTAAAACCTTAAGCTGAGAATTATGACTTTTGAGTTAAGAAGAGTAATATTCCATTTATATCAGAGCTGAAACTCAAGATTGTCAAAATAATTGCTGTCTCAAGAAGTGGGGCCAGGGTCAGTGTGGGTCCCACTCACGTGTGGGGTCCAATTCTCAGTGAGAGAGCGACGTGGCTTCTAACGTCATACATGTAGTCATAATTTACCAAAGTACTAATTGCTCATTAAATAAGATACGCATATTTTTTCACAAGATACCAACCCAAGGCCTGCCAGAGAATTACTCAAACAAAAATAATCCCACCAGTCACTTGCAAGATCAGCTGTGCGATCCAGAACAGAAAACAGCAATTTCTGCACTCCGCTCACTCCCACTTCACCAACAAAAGTGGTCCCCACCTTTTCAAATGCATCCTCACCCAGCCCAACTAACTTCCAAAAATACCCCTCCCCACCGCCTTTCGCTGTGCGGCCCAAAACCACGCCTTGTTAACAGGGATGGTAATTTGACCCGTACACGCGGCAACCCGACCAAACCCGACCTTAATGGGCTAGTTTTTTACTCGTTGACCGGGTTCGGGTCGGGTAACAGGGAAAACCCAAAATAACAAAGGCCGGGCCGGGCCGGGTACGGTATAGCATTGCCTTGCCCCGTTACCCACCCCGTACCCGCCCGACTATTTTTTCATATAAAGAGTATAATAATATTATATATATACATCTATTTAAATAACCTAATTTTTAACACTAATTACAAATATGACATCCCCATAAATATCTAAACCAAATGGTCCAAAATCTAAGTTCAATCTGCCTTAAAAATTTGAGCACAGAACACATCGGGTCGATCGTGTGTTTTTATTACCTGCCGGGGCGGGAATGGGAGTGATTGTGAAATACCCAACGGGGTCTGGGGAGGGGACGAGGCGGGTTTTGGGATTTCGGGTATGGGGACGGGTTGTTCAATACTCGACCCCGACCCGCCCTGTTGTCATCCCTACTCGTTACATCCGGCGCGACCCGAGGACCACGCCGCGGTGACCGTAACCCCCCACCAGGCCGTTACGTAATTAACTCAATACCCAAGGGCATATCCGTCAAAAGACCAACACTACCAGCTAGATCGCCGCCAGCACACGAGTCTTTCTCTAGTCTCTGACGGCGGTCACTGGCGCCGTCACGAGCCCGTTATCTAATGCCGGTAGGAGCTGGATCCGGTGCTCCGCTCACCGCCCCAAGGAATAAATTAAACTAAACTATTAATCCCCTCGACCCGCCCTTTTTCCTTGTTAATCTCTCTCCCCCAATTTTTTTCCTCTTTCCCTCTCTTCGTTTTTCTCTTTCCTTTGTTTCTCTCTCTTCACCAGCGAGATTTTTCACTGGCCGGCGCGTACAATTGCGAATTTGCAGCGGGCGGAGTGGGGGATGGGATTGAGAGTGCAAAATTGAGATTGTTGAGGGTGGTCTGTGATGTTGCTTGCAATACAGGGGAGGGTTTGGACGATTGCGCACGGCACGGATTTTGAAGAGATTTCTTCGACGAATGCCTCTGTAAAAATTCTCTTCCCTTGCCTTTAGCCGCAATTTATTCTCTGCAAGCCCTCGATCGCTTCTGTCCTTTTAAATTCGAACCCTCTTGCTGCTGCTGCTTTTGTCTCTCGCTGTCCTTGTAAGAAATTTGACGAGTTCGGGAGGACCTGGCTGAAATTTTCCTCTTTTGAGCTCATTTTTTGTTGGGGAATTTTATTTTTTTGTTGGATCGCCTGGGGCTGGTGTCGGGTTACGCGATCCAGCTTGAATTGGGGGTATTTTCTCGTTTATCTTGAAGTATTAGACTAGTTTTTGAGATTTTGACATTAAAATGATCATTTTCGTTTGCTGAATTTTCAATTCCCCCCTATAATTTTCAGTCATTTCACTTGCCAATTCAGTTTATTTTGTTAAAATCTGCTATTTTGAAAGATTTTTTTTAGCAGTATTAGCATTAAATTCAGAGCCCCCACCCCCCGGTTTAAGATCTCTCAGCGCCAAAATGGTTGTTTTCTTCTTTTTTAGTTCTCAAATCAGTGTGAATTATTCTAGTATGTTGAAATTTGCATTTTCTACCGCCGATTTTTTGACAACTATAAGAGGATACGGATGATTTCATAGCTGTTTAGTGATTATCCTCTCTTATCCTTAGTGTTGAATTTGAGTTTATTATTTCGCATTTGTTTCATCTGGTGGAAGATTTTACTTGTCAGATAGGAGCTTGGTGAGCTTAAAGTTTGCGAACTGATTGGGGGCATTTGGGGAAGGACGGGGGGGCATTTGGGGAAGGGCGAGGGGCCCTAAAGTTTGAATTTTTGCTTGGTTCTTTTTATTCTGAAGAATTATAGAATGCCATCTGAAGTCATGGATCAGCGGCGGTTGTCTTTCTTCTCTGAAGAACTCCGACTTCCCACTGAGGTACGAATTCCCAAAGTACACCTAGGTGCATTTCTGGAATTCCTTCTTAGATCTTTGTTTTAATGGCATTGTAGTTCTAAAGTTCCAGTCTTTTCTTCCCTGAAAAAAGTTTCAATCTTTTCTCCTGTTTACTTACAGAGGCAAATTGGGTTCTGGAAGCCGGAGTCTCTACCTGATCATAGAGGTGAGATTCATTACGCCACTATGTTAGTGGTTTTTTTATTAGTTGTTCTAACTGAATGATGTGGTTTTCTTCTTTCTAGCCAATTCTGGGTTTTGGGTATCCTAAACACGGTTTTGTTTACTTGAATTGTAGTTAATTGTGAAGAATTAGTTCAATGCTCTAGCTTTCTAGGAACAACAATCTTTGAAGGTTTTTATTGGAAATAGAAAGGGAGAGTCTAGAATTCATTATTTTGATAAAGTCCAATATTTCCAAATTATGAACATCAAAAAATGGGTGAAGAATGTAGACACATGGTTAATAATTGGCTTTAGAACGTTTCTGATGCAATTCATAATACATTCAGGTGCATGTTGTTTGTATTCAGGGACATTCTTTCTTAATGTTGTAAGGTCTGATTCAATGAATTCCCATCCACTCTGTAGGTTAATTATTGAATCAATATGATTGTTCTAAAATGTATCTAGCACTGGCTATGTAACCATTAATTTTAGGCTGGGCAATGAACCAGACTGGTATCGAGATTAATTTGGTCTAGCATCATGGATAGCACAGATTGTGGAAGATTTCTGAATCATATATTTAGGGGCACATTTGTTTTCACTCTGGCGATCAGAATATTGTTTTGTCTCAATCCATGGATTTTCTTCTGCCTCATTTAGGGTAAGTTCAATCAATCCACTCATTGTATCTTTGGAAGACACAAAGGAAATGCAATTAATGTCAGGAATAAGCCATTAATAACCGAATTCATTTTCTTGTTCTTAATTAAAGACCTATCACTTAGCTTCAGTAAATTGCTAAATTTGGCCTTTTAGATACGACTTTAACAATTTCACTCTTCTCCTGTTAGAATGTTGAAATGATATGAGATTTGAAGTTGACAAATTATCTCTATTCATTGGACGTCAGGTTTTCATTAAAGTTTCAAGCCCCTTGTACAGCCCAGTCTTGCGGAATGACATAATCACTACATTTGCTTGAGAGAATCTTGAAAGGCTTTTGGCACTATTTATCTTCTATATGAACTATTAAATAAACCTGGAATTTTGGGTTCCCTTTTGATTGCACTTTTATAATGCTTATTCTTTAATATTAGACCAGAGTGGGTTCTTCATAAATTGGACATACTTATTTTTTCTTAGAAGTTTGTGCATGCATATTCTAATAGTGGCATCTTGTTTATACCATATCTATGTTCCTTACTGCTGGTTTGAGTTTGAATGCACGAGTTATCTCTGTTTGCATGTTTTTCATAAAATTCCAATTAATTTTTCTATTTATCTTCTGCAGGAACAGAAGGAATGTCATTGGTGTCAGGGAGTAAGTCAGTCTCTTCTTCTCCCATGGAAAAGCTTTGGCCCGTGGGTTCAAGTTCTGTGGAAGGCTCAGAACTCTCACAACGCTATCTGCATAAAGACCAAATGACTAAAGTTGGTCTGGAGCACAATTTGGTTGGAACAGGGAATGGCACCAGTCCATTGATGAATTCCTGGAGAGCTAATGACAAGGACTTTGGGTTTCGAGCTAACCTGAGTATCCGATCTGCATCCCTTTTCACAGAAGGGAACAAAGTTGATATGAGCGGATTTCATTATGACAATGGCCTTTTCTCAAGCTCTTTGTCTGAATTACTCGACAGAAAATGTGTGTAATTTTCTTCCTCTCTTGGAAGCTTTTGCATTGGCATTATGGACTGCTGCAATCTGAAAGAGAGTTGATTTTTTCTGAGATATAAATTTTTATTTACTAATCCAATAAAATTCTAGAGTTAGTATTCTGTTTAGTTTCCCTGAGCATTGAATCTTAATCCTTTTCATATAAACTTGCCTTTGCTAATTGATTCTGCAGTGAAACTATCATCAAATGTTGCCTCACTTGGCCAGTCCGATGATACAGTAAATTCCAACTTTGAGGAAGAAGAACCTTTAGAATCCTTGGAAGAAATTGAAGCCCAAACTATTGGGAACCTCCTTCCTGATGATGATGATCTGCTTTCTGGGGTTATTGATGGTATTGGATATATTGCTCAGCCCAATTGTGGGGATGACATTGATGATGATATATTTTGCACTGGAGGAGGGATGGAATTAGAAGGAGATGACAATTGCATTAATTCAACTGATCTTGTTAAGGGGGGGCTCTAATGGTCTGCAGGAGGGATTAAGTAGCGCATTTGCTGGGGAGCATCCATATGGTGAACACCCTTCAAGAACCCTTTTTGTGAGAAACATTAATAGCAATGTTGAGGATGCTGAGTTGAAGATGCTCTTTGAGGTACATATTCTTTTGACCTTTTATGTTTTGGTGGTAATTCTTTCATTCAGTCAATTTGTCAGTATACAATGGAAATTTCAATGCATTCATCACCATCATCTAAGTTATTTCCCATCAAAATGGGGTCAGCTGCAGATTGGGGCTCAGTGGAAGACTTGACAAAGTCTAAATTAACCAGCTGTTAACCTGACTTCAACTCTCTTCATTAATGCCAAATTTTTGGCAGAGAAATATGATCAAGAGAGGGATTTTTCCATAATCCTAAAACTCGAGCTAACATCCTTCAGACTCTCCTAAACTGGCAAAAAGGTCTAAACGAAGGGGAAAGATGATAAATTTTGTTACTGGGAGTTAAATTCAACTCTAAAGTCTAAGGAAGCCGTAAAACCAAGAGCCAAACAAAAACACATTACCAATGACACAATCTTGTATTTTGTTAATTATTTTGTTCTTTTACCTTTTCAGCATTATGGGGATATTCGAACCCTTTATACCGCCTGCAAACATCGTGGATTTGTTATGATATCTTACTATGATATAAGAGCAGCACGAAATGCCATGAAATCACTGCAGAACAAGCCATTAAGGCGTCGGAAGCTTGACATACATTTTTCTATTCCTAAGGTGACTATGTTATGCCTGTTCCTCTTACTTATAAGTGTAGGAATTTTCGAATGTTCTTCTTATTTTTTTATTCTGTTTTCTTAGTGTTATTATAGGACAGAGTCTCATCATCAAGACCTTAACATAACCATATGCAAGTACTTCTTATATATATATATATATATATATATATATATATATATATATATATATATATATATATATATATATATATATATATATATATATATGCTTATACACATTTCAAGTATTCCTTTGTCTATTAATAATATTCTTGCGAGCTATATTATTACTATTGGTCCTCCAAACAAACAAAGCAACAAATGCTGACATGCTATAATATTTTTAAAAAAACTTATATTGTGACAGATTTATAATTCATACCTGCATGTTAAGATGCATACACAAACTTTTTGAATATAACAACCCAATAAAATCAAGGAACAGGCAAATATTTGGGGATACTAATTTTGAGAAAACTAAAGTTTGAGAAAACCAAACTTTATAATGCCTATTTAATGAATATAGAACCATTCCGATCTTTACTGGAGTCTTTTAGCTAATCTGCAAACTGATTGGTCTTCCATATTTTAGTCCATTTTGTAACCTTAATTGAAGAGGACTGTGGTGATATTCTACGTATTTATACATGATGTTAAACTTTAAACAGTTGATTAAATGATTGTTTGTGGACGGGAGGGGTGTGCGCGCGCGCGCGCGCAGTCCTCTGATCTTGTGGTGTGTAAATTTTGAAAATTTCAGGGATGAAATATTTTTTATGATGAACCAATAGAGCTCGTATCAGGTGCCTTTCATTAGTTTAAAACAGTTCCTGCCATTTGTTTTTCGTGTTATCTGTCTCCACCTGGCTGATGTCGATGAGGTGCATGCGCAGGGCTCCTGCATGGATTTTGTTTTTCTGTCAGCAAATGGTGTCCACAATTAAAGTGGAGATCATTTGTTACATTTAGTATTTTACCTTTACTGTATCCAGAAGATTAGTTGACATGTGAACAATGAGGACCGGAAAAGAAAATTCATAATTCATATCCCTTCTAAGATGTTATGTTGCACATGCGTATTTACTATTTAGATGGGTGTATGTGTCATTATTTGGATAATTTTTTTTCTGGTTGAGTTATAGGATGCGTAAAGAAGGTGAATTTGGATGGATAGGCATATAAAATACATATTTCTGTAATCCTTTTAAAATTTTGATATGGTGCGCATGGTATGCCATGCAGAAGTTTTCTCTTCGGCAGATTTGTTAGAAAACAAGCATATAATGGAGGTGTATGGCAGTGACATCTGACCAAGAATGAAACGACAAATCTATAATAGATTTTCTCGGCGCGCGTGTGTGTGTAGGTTAATACATCATTTTTTTTGACAAATAATTCATCTTTTGTTATCAAGTTTTGCTGAGGTCTCAGGTCTAGTGAACTCACTGAACTGATGTATGTTTCTTCAACTATCATCTTAGTTAATTTTATTAGTTGCACTTACAAATCTGATTGTTTTGCTTTTATTAGAATATATCTTAAATGTCAATGTAGTGAAGTGGATGAGAAATCGATACAAGGATAATCATCATGCTTCTTACTGTTGCAATTTCCTTTTCCTTTTTCTTTCTTTGTAATCTTAACATGAAATATTGACTCCCATGTATTCATGCACAAACATGCTGTTTTCTTTGTTGTTATTTTTTTATGACCATCCACTGAGTTTCTAATTATTACATGCATGCCTATGGGGTACGACTGTATTTATCCTGATTTTTTCCCCCTACCTTTTAAGCAGGACAATCCTTCAGAGAAAGATATTAACCAGGGAACACTTGTGGTATTCAATCTTGATTCCTCTGTTTCAAATGATGATCTTCGTGAGATATTTGGTGTTTATGGAGAAATCAAAGAGGCAAGTTTAACCTCTGATATTGAACTTTTTGATGCTCAGTGGAAACGATGCTTATATTGATTTTTATGCATATGCTTTTTCTTTCTACAGATCCGCGAAACACCACACAAGCGTCATCATAAATTCATTGAGTTCTATGATGTTAGAGCTGCCGAAGCTGCTCTTCGTGCTTTAAACAGGAGTGATATCGCTGGCAAGAAAATTAAGCTGGAGCCTAGCCGCCCTGGTGGTGCGAGACGGTGGTATTGTCTATGCAATCTCACTTAATTCTTTTCATTTTCTTGCACATGTTCCTGCAGAAGCCCTATGTTTAATAAATATCTTGAATTAAATGATGCTTATCACAGCTTGACATCCCTTTTGTGGTTATCTTTTGGAAAGTATAGCGATGATATTGTGTTTGATAGTCTTCATAAAGTCCTTGTGGTCTTGTAACATGCTAATATTGCTCATTGTATATGCATAATGTGAGGTCAGTAACAGACTGAACTAATCATTAGTTATAGATTCTTTATTGTTGTTGTATCATGATCTGCTCAAGATGAGTTTCGAATAACTAGACTAGAAGCTGATATGGCTATTATCCTTTAGCTCTTATTTTACAGAGCTTATGTGCTTCCTGAACATGATCAAGCTATTTATCTTTCAGCACATTTCTTTTCCAGAAAACCATCATTAAATGTTTCAATCTGAACTATTTCTCAACCTAATGATTATTTATTTGTTAAGCGCTTGATTACATTGTTAGCCTACAACCCGTAAGCTTGAGATTTTCAGTAAAGCGGTTTCCTGACATGGTATCAAAGTATCAGAGTCCCAGGTTATAAGAGTTCTAGGTTCAAAGTTGATAATTTGCAATTGAAAAGTTGTTTTAACTCTCATCCGGTCTGCCTTTTCATGTGAGGCTTGTTTATGCTGGACTTTCCATGTGATTCGAAGGTCCACGTGAGGATGAGTGTGATAAGTGTTTGATATACAATGGTGTAGCCCACAACCCTTGAGCTTTTGGGTGAAGTTTTTTTTTTCTGATGCATTTTTTTGCCAGTTAAAGAAATTTCATCATGGTCTTGAGATCAACGTGAATAGAAATTATTCGGTAAATTTTTTATGTGGAATTGTTGGAAGTATCATCAGAAAATCTGGAAACCTATCAAGCATGTAAAGCACATGACCATGAAGACATTTCAGTAGAATTTGGGGATGTTCCACAGAACAATTTGCGTAGAATTTGGGGATGTTCCACGGAACAATTTGCATGAAGACGTGAAGTACTCATTAATCCTACTTTTTTATGGGCATTCTGCACCCCTTCCTGCCATTCTTTCGTTGTATTGGATGTTTAGGTTTCTTCTGTAATTCATTCCTATTCTGTCTTCCTCATTTGGAAATTTCCGCTTACCTATATATCTGATTGCATTCTTTCTTTTTCTCTTTCACCTTCTCCATTGTCTGGGTGTTTCAGTTCCCCTCTTGCTTAGGGACAAGTTCCACACCTCAACAACCTTGTATGACATACCACTTTATCTTGTACAAAGGTACAGGGGACTTTTGCATCTTGATAGTTTCTATGTCCGCAGACTTTCTCATCCAATTGAATGGTTCTCTGAAGTAACTAAAGTCCTCTTGTGTTTGCATGAGACCATAATGGCATAAAGTATGATAGAAAAGAATCCATTTTACTAATGATCAGGGCTCACCCTCGGCTATGGCAGCCATAAGAAAAAACACTTTAGTTAGCGGGGTTGACATGAGGCCTTACTGCTGGAGAACAGTGGTGCCCGCGCAAGAAAATGAATTAGAATATTATTATTTGCAATTAATCAAACTCTTTAGGTTTTTTATTGTGTTTGGTCCATGATGTCTGAAGTTATAACTCCTAAATGTTGATCCCTCGCCAAAAGATGTAATATAGCCTTTCAGGAAGGAAATACACATTCGATAAGCTCTTGAATACCACTATCTATTTTTCAAAAAGGAGGGTCCACCTAGCATGGATTGATCAATTGTGTTATTGGTGTAGTAAAATGATCTTCTAACGGTGTGGGCTAAGAAGCATTGGCACAGGCACAAGACACAACTACGACGCAGACGCAAAGACTAGATGCAAAAATTCTTTTAAATGCAGGATGCATGTCCACAAGACACAACTACGACGCAGACACAAAGACTAGACGCAAAAATTCTTTTAAATGCAGGATGCATGGACATGATGTGACACTAGAATATTTAAATATAATAAGGGAGAGTGCATAAATACATACACACACAAATAAACATGTTTGTGATCCAAAGTCCAATCATCTAATAATATAACAACATGCAATGCCTATGTAAAATGCTAAAATTTTAACATACTTATAATTTTATGACTTTGCAAAAGGAATATGTTTTGGCTCTGCAACTATCTATGGGGTAGCTCAATGTATCTCACTTCTTACTTCAAAACTATATAAAATTACTACACTTTTATATAAATCAAGATTTTGACGGCGTTGTTCCACTATAGTCTTTGATATATACATGATGGTGGATAAATATCTCAAACACGTAAATGAAAGCAAAGAAATGCATGCGAAATGAACAACATTTGTCGAAGAAGTGTGCGATGAGTGTCATAAGTTTGAAAATGTAATATGTAATTGAGGACATGCTTGGAAATTGTCAGATTATCCAAGAGTGTCAATGTTCGACATGATTACTGAAATCACCTAGAGGAGGATGAATAGGTGATGGGCTAGCAAACTATGCGGAATTAAAAATTTAACTAACAAAATCAACACAAAAAACTCACAACAAAAAATGAAGCTGTATACCCTGTGAAGGGTTCTGAACTTCTCTTCAAGATTTCTCTTAATAAAGAGTTGATGTGCACAATTGCTTTTTTGATTACTAGAGTATAAACAATCAAATGAACTCAAGCAATCAGAATATAAAGCAAAAAGTATAATAATGCGAATATTAAAAGAGAGTTGAAGAGATCAAACGCAAGCCAATCGCAAACACAAGTTGTTATTGTGGTTCAAACCACTTGCTCTATGTTCTCGCCTTCACCGCAATGAAGAATTCCACTATACTTCAATTTGTATACAACTTGACTTGATCCTGCAAGATTCGGAGTCGCAACTCCAACTAACAACCCTCTTTCCATGAGAAACTTTTCACAAAAAATTACAAGATCGAGTGACCTTTCACAAGATCACAAACTTTCACATAAACCCTATAATCTAAGAATTGATATTTGGATGCTTAGAGATTGTGTAAATGAGAAAAACTTGTAGGAGTATAGGATATAAGCTCAAGAAAAACTTTTGAAAAATAGCTCTTTTTGAATTTGGGCTCAAGAAAACTCTTTGTAAACTTAGGATTAAGTAATCGGGTTATCTGTAGTCCCGCTATTAATAGAGAAACCTAAAACAAACGTGGTTAACCCAATAAGTCATTAACAACAAATCCAGAAAGTTTAGACTCAGAAAATAGCTGTTAGAGGCAAAAGAGGCAATTCTGCCAGCCTACCGGACAGTCGACCGGCAACGGCTAAAATTCTAGCCATTGCTGGCGGTCGAACGACCCGAGAACAAAGTTCATTTGAACTCTGAACTGGTGATCAACCGTGTGGTCGACCGATCTGGGCCAGTTCAATTGAGCTAAGCTAGCGGTCGACCGCTCGGTCGATCGAACTCGGATACAGGGAGCTCTGTGCATATGTGATTGACCGGTGGTCGACCACCAGCAGAGCAGAAAGCTCTTTCTGCTCTGCTGGCGGTCGACCGTGCAGTTGACGATAGGGCCCCAAAAGCTGATTTTTGTTTTCTTTTTAAAAAAAATCTTTAAAACTATTTTAAAAACATAAAATATATTTAGAGACATTATAAATCTTGTATAAATTAAACTAAAAAATGGGATATAGTATAAAAATGTTCGTATATAAAATCAACTAATTTTTCAAAGATTTTAAACTATAAAACTCTATTTTGAAAATTATGAAAACTAATTTTAAAAATTCTTTTGTGTATGTGTGTGTATTTATGAGCATTCAAACATCTAAACTAGATTTTAACAAACTAAGATCTTACACATATTCAAGAGTAAAACACATAATCAAGACTTTTTGTGGTGCTTCTTCGGATCCAAAATCGATTTCTTGCACTTGAATCATCTTGGGTGCTTCATATTCTCCACTTTTGAGTTGATTGAAGCAAAACTCTTAACTCTTGAAAACCTTTAGAACTTATAAACACTTAAACATAATTATTAGTACCAACTATATGAATTTTGGAATTATCAAAACAAATAGAGTGATTGTACTCTTAGGTCAATAGATATAACTTCATGGTAGAAGTGTTCATGCTGTATGGGATGTGGGCATTTTCCATCGTTTGAAATATATGGTATCTTATTTGGTTGAGAAATATGACATGTCTTGATGCAAAGGATTCTCTCTTGATAAAAAGCACCAATGGATGCTGGTGTATCTCAGATCTTGACTTGACAAAGAACTCATGGCTTATTGAAATTACCAGGAGGACATTTCCAAATGCAAGTTGTATTCTTTTAAGTTGTATTCGAATGTTCTTTGCACCAATGTGGTCACGGTAGCATGTTGACTATAGCTGGTAGGGAGTACATGCCTAGGTAGCTATGTTGTTTGGACACAGATACGCCGATATGCTGACACAGGCACGAACCAACACGACTCTTCGACACAAGAAATTCTACAAATTTTATAGATAATAGTAGTATCATGTCCGAACGTGTGTCTGACATGCTTGTTTGATACATTGACAAGACACGACAACACGTCTCTACATTTGAAGTGTTTGTGCTTCATAGCTAGGAAGTTCTTGTGAAGCTTACCTAATAAGTATTAATTAATGATCCTTTCTTTTAGTTTCTATGTGGAAAAAATCTTTAAGAGGGAGAGAAGATATTGTAGGAGCAAAAGGAATAATATAGAAGAGAGTAGAGTATTAGACAGATAGAAGAAAAGAGAAGGCACACAAAAGAAAATTGCAAAGTTTCATGACCAAACTTTTTTAGTGGTTACCATATCATGAAAAGACTGGTTTTTCCACTCTCAACTGGCCAAAACTACAGTAGGCTCACAATTACTTTCTTTAGTTCCTAAATTCTAACTGTTATGTGAACCATAGGTAAAGTTATTGTAAGATTGGAAATAAGCATCTGTTCAGTATTACATTTGAGCCATGGTTCTGCAGTGTCTAATACTTCATTAGTGCTTGTGGAGTATACTTCTTTGAGTTCTTTCGAGTTAGAATTACCAAAATCAAATCCGTGGCCTGGTCCGCTTCCACTTAAAAGGTATAAAGCGTCTGATTTTTATTCTGGGATTACTTGATTTCTGTGCCTCCTTATTCTTTTTGCCCTTTATGAGCACTTCAGCAATGGACATACTTTCCTTACTGCTAATTGCTAAAAGCCTAAAACATGTTTGGCTATTTTTTAGGATAGGATTTCATTTGGTGCTCCTATTAGATGACATGGAAGTAACCTTGTTGAGGGTTTGTTCAGCTGCTTTCACTGCACAGTTCCTCATGGAGAATTAAAAGCAATTTAACTATGACATACATTTATGTTATTATCTAGTTTTCCAAAACATTGGGTGGCATAGAGAAAATGGGTCTGTATTAACTTTAATTCGTTGAGATCAGTTTTCCCTGTAAGTTGGAAATGGAAGGAAATTCTGAAAGCTTATTCTCAAGATCTCTTTGTGTTCGGGGGGTCCTGACCTCATAAGAATGGCAACTTTTAGTCATGATTAAATGTGAAGAATGCCTTGCTAAGGTCCCATGAGTCAGGTTTGTCCCTTCACCTTGGTATTGACCCTTTTTTCTAGCTTGGCAACATTGGAAAAGACAGAATTCTTCTGTTTCTCATCTACTCAGCAAACTAAGCTTATAGGCCATACACTAGACTCTTTGCTCATATCTTCCAATTGACTTAGCGGCAGATTACACAACCTTTATATAATGCAAGTGATTTGAGTTTTTTGGGATATGTTTTTAAACGTTGGTAGACAGGTCACCGCCTTCAAAGAACTGATATACGTAATGTCCCTTTACTGATGCTTCATTTGATCTCATGCAAAGATGGAAACATTCTCGGTAACCAAACATTCACTCACTGTCTCACGTAATTGTCATAAGCATGCCTAGGTGCAGGTGGCTTCATCAGGATCTACAAACTATTTCAGGGCCCAGGCACCTGCTGCATGTTTATTTCTTTTCCGGCTGTGCAGCTGGTTTGGTACCTAGAATGGTGCATAGATGGCTACACAAGCAGCGGCTGCCAAGTATGTTGGGCTATGTATTTGTCTTGATGTGCATCTGTTTTCTGTATGTGTGCATGTGCATGGATATGATTACTATATTATTATTTGATTTACTAAGTGTAATTTACGCCGTAAATTTACGATCATATATCTTATTATATTGTGTTTAAATCCTTTCTTGCCTTGCTTATTCTTCTTCAAGTTCTTTTTTTTTTAATAAAACATTATGTACATTTTGTGTTATGGTGTTCTGTCATGCTAGTTCTAGTCGTTGCTCTTCACAGTACTTTAGGACTATTTTTTTTTCATCTTTTGGCTAAAGATTAGGAAGATTCATGCAATGGTGACAGTGAATTTCTATTCTTTGCTTTTTGAATGTAATAATTATCAGTAGGTATATATGATACACGTGAACATGTTTAAACATAGTCGCGAGGTGTTACATATGAGCAGGACAAGGAAACAAGTGTCTGACACGGGTCCAAGAAGATGCCAAAAAAGGGGAATTTTTTTGAAACAGTCTTAACTATTAAGACCTGTATTGGACACTTGTTTGATGTGTATGTTACTCTCAGACCTATTTCTGACACTTATAGTAAATTAACTTTTAGTTAGATGGATATAATTGAAAACCGTTTTCCTTTTGTTTGGGGAACTTTTGGAAAATAAATAATAACGTAAAATGATGCAATAGGTCTTGATGTAAACTACTTGTTTTATGTGATATATATTTATATTTTTTCAGAACAATTTTTATTCAGGATTCTGGAGCGCCAGACCTTTAAATAAATATGCAACCAGCCAGTGTCCTATTTGTTGTTTGTTCCTTAGGTGCCTTGTGTCTGTAACTCTATTCCTTCAGTACCTGACCTTTACAAAGAATAATTCTGTTTTTCTTGAATATCATGACACCATCCATACCGGACTGTTGCTGGAACATCTTATGGATTATTGTCATTTTCCTTTCCTGGACTTTGCTCAAATGAAGAGTTTTCAGTGTCCCTTCTAAAATGGTTGAGAGCTTAATAACTCTATATGATGTCCTTCCAGGTGAACTGTGCACCCTTTGCCAACTAGTGTTACTTCTGTTAGATAATTAATTACATCTAATAATTTCATGCTTTGATAATTTGGTACCTATTGTTGAGAGCTTTACAATTTTATGTATAGTCCCTCCAGGTAAACTGCTCACCCTTTACCAATTAGTGCTACTTCACGCTTGATTGTTTATAACCTGCTCTGTGTCTCATTTCATGTTCGGGATGGATTCTTTTCATTATAAGCGGAACTTATTTATTTTACTTTCCCCTTCACCAAGAGTCTTTTCTAGTCTAGGAAATTAGAAGTTTGCTTCTGGTTGCATGTCAAAGTGGTGGTCAAGGTGTTGCGGCGGGACTCTGATGTGCTTATAGCTGTCTTAGTGGTCAACATTAGGTTGACCGCCGGTTCTAGGTCAATCTTTTATGGGGCTTTATCCATTAAAGTCATGCATAGTTGACTCTTGCTCCAGAGCCAACCCTTCTTGGCGGGAAGGAGATAGATGAGGATGATGATCAGTGAAACTGGATCCTATTAGAAGACTGAGAAACTTTGGAATCTGCTGACATAATTGGGCAGATGTAGAACATTAACTTACAAGTTGAAAAAGGTTCACTTTAAAGAGCCCAGGAATCAGGAAAAGGTTAGCTATTAATTGGGTATTGTTTATGGTCTTTAAGCATGGTGATTTGAGAAACTAGAATTAGTAGGATGGACGGCCTACAAGAAGACGTTGAAGTCTCAGTAACTTGAAAGCATGGCTGTAAACTGCATGAAAGTCTGCATTTTAATTTCCAATCTAGAAATTGTGTTTAGTGGAATGTTTCTCTAGAAAGAGATGGGCTGGAAATTTATTAGGAAATATAAAGTAAAACTCCAACTCGCGAGTTATAGTAACCTGGTTGTTACTGATCTGGCAGCCTGTAGATTCCAAGAGAGCCCTTCCTAGCGTTCTTGCTGGAACCTTCTGATTTAGCTATTAGATACAATCATACAAGATCCCTGTTTCTGATGATAGGGAGGGTAATATCTTAATTTAATCATTCATCATTGTAAGTTGGAAGTGGCACTTCCTCTGATTCCTGTCAAATATGGATTTTTTTTTTTTTTTGTATTAGCTGATCTGATTTTCTATAGTTTGAATAATTCTTTATTTTCTATGGCTTATTATTAACTTTGTCAATTCGTCTTGATGATGCTTTCAACTTTTTCCTCCCCTTTGGAAGCTCTTCTGCATAATTTAGTCATCCTTTTAGTCCTTACCACATGGTTTTTTTGATAGCAACCGTAGTTGATTGCTTTTTTTTTTTTTTCCTCATGGGAAGAAATCCTTTTTCTGACTTCTATTATTTTCTTCTATTGTTTTCTCTGTTTGGAGTAGTGTCCTCAAGGCATATTGTTTATCTTACATGGAGCTTTCTATATAATGTAATTTTGCTCACTGGTATGTTTTCCACAGCAGCAGCTTGATACAACAGCTCTCGCCAGAGTTGGAGCTGGAAGAATCCAGTGGCTGCAGGCAGGGCCACTCCCCTAGCAGCTCGCCACCAGGATGCTTCGATATGATGTGTGCCTTATCACCTGCTTATGGTGACTTTTCTATTGCTGTTACTCTTGGATATTCTTTTAATATAAATTAGATGGTGCTTTTGAGCATGCATACTAATTCAACTATTGGTATCTTCAGGGTCCATTCCTCTTGGGTCAGTCACATCTGATTTTGACAATGGAACTGTCCAGGACCTACGTTCTCTAATTAGAGCACCAGTCAGCCCATTACTGGATTCCGCGCTCCATGGAATCTCTTCGAGTGTACCTCACAATTTATCCTCTCCAGTCAGGGTTCCTTCGGCGGGCAATCACAGTAACCCATCTGGGCATGGTGAAAATGCCCATTCTTTTGGACAAATGAAATTTGGGTTTCAAGGTATGCCAATTATTCATCCTCATTCACTCCCCGAGTATCATGATGGGGTGACTAACGGTGTCCCATACAACTCCTCGAGCACCATGCCAGCCATGGCTATGAATATCAACTCTAGACCTGGTGATGGAATTGATCAAAGATACATTCAAAGAGTAGGATCTGGAAGCCTTACCAGTCACTCGTTTGAAGGTGGTAAGTGCACAGAAAGCTCACATGCATTATGCTGTTACCATTACCATTATAATGTGGTTATTTACCCAGTAAGTTGTTTAGTTCTCTACAACTGAAAATAGATTCTTACTAACTGCTTGCACAAGTTCCATAATATGTATAGTTGAGATGCAGTGTCATGTGGCAGATTTGTCCGAATTCATATCAGTGCGTACATGTTGGGCCGTCAAACTCAAAATCCACACTTTCATGTATGGTCTAAAATAAAGACAATGACATGTCAAAATATTACTTGCCTTTAACGTTTATTTGCACATAAATTTTGTTCTTTCTAGTAACAAGTCGATTAGATCTATATTCTGGAAGGATCCAAATTCATTTAATGTTGGTATACATGTTTGAGATCTTGATCATGACCAATGGTTTGGATTCAGTGTCTGACTGAACCCATTTAGTCTCTTCATTAAGAACTGTACATTATATGACTCCTTGATGCATTTGCGAGAAACCTTCAAAATAATAATCATCATCATCTCTAAGCCTTTTCCCATCAAGTTGGGGTTCTCTATGGCAAGGCTCCATGAAGAAGTTGACAAAATTGTGTGACTGGCTGATGACCTGACATCAACCCTTTCATAATCAGTGCCAATTCCCTAGCTTTGGAAACTATGGATAAGAGAGAGGCTTGCCATAATCGTAAAAGGCCAATTGAGTCCTCCAAATTCTCAGACTTGAAAAAACATCTAGAAGAACGGAGAAAAGATGGCAAATTTGCTATAGCCTATAGGGGAGTGCATTCAACTTCGAGGTTCACATAGAGCCAAGAGTCAAACAGAACACATCTCCCTTTGAGAAACCTTCAAAATATGTTTTCTTTAGCTATTATAAATAATTGAGCGAATGATGTCTGAGTTTGGATGGTCAATGGTCTACTTTGATTTCTGTTCAAATTTCATTGTCTTTTCATGTGCATGGCTAGGTTCCTTTTGTCTTGCTTCTTGTAATTAAAGTCTCCTTTATTATACAGCGTTTGGAGCCCCAGGAAATGGCAGTTGCCCTGTACATGGGAACCAGTACATTTGGAATGATGCCAGTGCATATCCTCACCACTCTGCTGGTTCAATGATATGGAGTAATTCACCATCATTTATGAGCAATGTTCCATCTCGTCATCCACCTCCAATGCATGGGCTTCCAAGAGCACCTTCTCATATGCTGAACACTGTTCTACCCTTGCACCCTCATCACGTGGGTTCAGCTCCTGCTGTAAATCCCTCTATTTGGGAGCGGAGACAACCTTACATGGGAGATTCAACAGATGCACCTGCATTTCATCCTGGTTCTCTTGGAAGCGTGGGATTTTCTGGGAGCTCTCCTATGCACCCACTTGAACTTGCTCCTCATAACATCTTCTCTCACTCTGGAGGAAACTGCATTGATCATCTTGGAATTCCTTCACCGCAGCAAAGGTGCCATATGTTCCAAGGAAGAAACCATATGATTCCTATGCAATCTTCTTTCGATTCTCCTAATGATCGAATCAGGAGCCGCAGAAGTGATATGAATGCAAATCAGGCAGACAATAAGAAACAATATGAACTTGATATTGAACGCATCATACATGGTGAAGACTCCCGAACTACTTTGATGATTAAGAACATTCCAAACAAGTATGCAGATCTTACCTATAAACTTTAATTGTCTGATGATTGTGATTCTTAATTGAAATTGGTTTCAATTTGATGGACAGATACACTTCTAAGATGCTTTTGGCTGCTATTGATGAGCAGCACAAGGGAACTTATGATTTTATCTATTTGCCTATCGATTTTAAGGTAACTATAGTTACAAAACACAACCATTGTGATCATGTTCTACATATGTGGATGCTAATTTTAGTTCAATTTTTCCCTTCCAGAATAAGTGCAATGTTGGCTATGCTTTCATCAACATGATTGATCCTCAGCAGATCATCCCTTTCTATCAGGTTCTTTTCTGTCCATAATTCAATGAGGACAAGAATATGTTTGAAATATATATTTCTAGTTTTATCTAATGTTTATTTAACAGAAATTTTGTTTATCTATATATATTTTATCATAACGGACATTCTACGTAGTATTTGGTTTAAAATGCTAATTACTATCTTTAAATACTGAGAAAAATTCTAATTGAGTAAGTTGACCTTTTGACCTTTTGCAGGCTTTCAATGGTAAGAAATGGGAGAAGTTCAATAGTGAAAAGGTTGCATCACTTGCTTATGCTAGAATTCAAGGGAAATCTGCACTTATTGCTCATTTCCAAAATTCAAGTTTGATGAATGAGGATAAACGCTGTCGTCCTATTCTTTTCCACTCAGATGGTCCAAATGCCGGGGATCAGGTATTATTAGCACGAACAATATACATGTCATAAGTTATGTTTGGCTTCTTTATGAGATATGCAAATATCTCTAGAAGATTTTTGTCATGCATTACTAAAAGTAGTGCCCTTATATTATAGTCTGTTTTTTAGTGACAGATCATATTTCCTTCTTGCTATTGGCTTGATGAAGTGTCTATTAATGAATTATCCATTAGAAAATTTTCCTCTTGATTCAAGGATAATAACGGGCTCCATGTTGTAGAATAACTCTGCGAAATCATCAAATTATTGGAGGGAACTATAGTTTGATAATTTAAGCTAACATGTATTTCCAAATTGCCTGTTTTTCATGATTGTGCAACTTAAAATATTTTCTTGAAACTTCTTGTTACTTTCTCAATTTACACTGCCTGTCCCATACTTCATTCATCATAGTAGATGTTCTCATTTTTTGTTTTTCTTGTTTTTTGTTTTTGTCTTTTTTCCTTTTTTTTCTTTGTGTTTTAGTTTTTTGGGGAATAAAGGCCGGAGGCAGGGCTTGAATCTGGGACTCCCAATTAACCAACCCCCACCTCTTATGCCACTTAACCAGGCCTCAGTGGCCTTCTCATATTTTGTTAATATTGCCTCATTTAGAAATTTCCGAAACCTTTCTTTCTTTCAACATTTCTATTGCTCATACTAAATAGTTATCTTCATTCTGCACTGAGGGAAAAATTGAGTTGGTTTAACATGTTGAAGAGCTAGAACTTCTAGATGACACCGAACCAGGTCAACTGTAGGCCCACAACCTTATTTGCTTTTCTGTACCGGCAATAATAAGTCAAGCTTGTTTGATGGATTGCCACCCTTAGCATCACTACGGTAGACCCAAAAGTCATAAGAACTACAAACATTTCAATCTTTCGCATCGATACTGAGTTCTATTTTTTCCCATTCATTTTGCAGGAGCCCTTTCCAACGGGGACCAATATTCGGTCCAGAGCTGGCAGATCCAGGTGTAGCAATGAAGAGAACAACCAAGTTAGCCCATCCACTTCCCCAAATGGTGGAGGATTTTCTAACGGAACAGACACCGCTGCTTCTGTCAAGGACTCGGAGTGATACCAAGCCCAACTCATCAGGTGGGGGCAGTAAACCTTAAAAAGGAGAGAAACCTGTTCCATGATCCCAGCTCCAGTTTTCTTTTTCGTTGTGCATCTGTCAATTCCAGTAGTCTCCAGCAGCAGTAGGTAACTTATGACTTCTTTGGTTATGCCGATGGATACTCCTCTTGGGTGCTTCCGATTTTTTCCTGGGAAACTAATATAAACCGTACCAGAGATCGACAAGGAGAGAGGCGCAGGGAGGGCTTTTGTGATTTTGCAATGCCGTGTGAGTGAATATATAATATGACAATAATGAGGAAGATATGTACAGGGGATTTCAAGAGCAAAGGAGGGTGGTGCATAAGAGTTTTTGTTTGTTGCTTCTTGTTGTTGTTGTTGTTAATGCGGTTTGAGAAGGCCTTCCTGCATTTTATTTCCTTCTTTAAAGCTGGGCATGGAGGCCCCAGCTTGTGTTTAACTGAGGATTCAGTTTGGTGTATCTTTTGGAACTGAAGAGGAGTGAGCAGGCTGAGAGTTGAGAGCCCTGCTCACTTGTGTCGAGTCGGTTGAGTCGTTTTTTCTGTTTGTGTCTCATCTGTGACTTCTTTGGAACATCTCTATATATAATAACTTTTTCCATTTACTTGTGGTGTTCATCTCTCTACAGATGTTTTTGCCCTTCAGTTCATCAATCAGTCTTTTTGTTAATATGTGATTGTTGTGACTTTTGCTTTTGCTGCATCGAAATAGTTTTCAGGAATGGTTCTTAGGTTTACTGGTTGAACCAACAAGCACTTCCAATGTAAATTTACAGTGGACATGTTCAGGGGGTTTTTTTCGCCTTCCTCTTTCTTGTTGGGCTTGTTTGGATTCAACCGGAAATGGGACGTGGGAAAATTCATTTTCCCATTTTCTTTGTTTGTTTTGAACCGGAAATTGGAAACTTCTTTTTCTATTTCTTTTTTCCCTTGTACACCTTTTCTTCTTTTACACTATTATTTTTATAGTTGCAAGGTGTTATATTTAATTTTGTGGTCATGTAAATCTGAATTGTATATTAAATATGTAATTTTAAATATTAAAAATATCAAATTTATTACTATTTAATATTTAATTAACAAATTTATTATACATTTTAATTTCTAATAGCAGATCTATTTTAATAATATTAGTATTATTTAAATCACTAAAAAATTAATTTTGCAGTTAAATTTTTTACTTACACTTTCAAATTACTAACCAAACACTGAAAAACACAATATATTTTCACTTACACTTCTACATTATAACCAAACGCTAAAAACTTACTTGTATAAATTTCAATTTTTCATTTACACTGTCACATTTTCATCTTCATTTCTCACTTTACACATTTTCCTCTCATTTGCAGCAAACCAAATATGTCCGTTATTGAGAATTTTCAGATTCTGATAAGATTCTCTATTAGAAGATTCTTTTTTTAGAAGTAGCATCTAATTATTCTTGCATCTGCCCTGAGGCTTAAGATTTTAATGTGTACTTTGTAGAACTTTTCTCAACTATATCCTCTGATTCTCTTTTGGATCTCTCTCTCTCTCTCTCTCTCTCTCTCTCTCTCTCGTTTTTGTCTCATCGTCTTATGCAAAGGATATACAATGTGGTTTTGAATTTGAGACTGCTCGCAAAGTTCTCGACCCTGATCCATTACCACCGAGGCTTACTGCGTTCTTTCATTTATTCTTTTAGTTTGATCCCTGCAATGGCTGCTGAATCATCAATAGATGTTCTCTACACTTTTCAATATTAATTAAAATATATATTTTAAAATAGGAGGCAGTATTATCAGTAGCGGATGAGGGTATTTAGGGATGAGAATGGACGTGTCCCCGCATTCTCATTGGATTTGTCCAATAGAATTTTTCTATAGGAATATGAATTTTCTCATTTTCTTATAGAAAAAATTCTGTTGGATATGTCCAATGGGGCTCCATGGACATGTTCATTCTCATTCCTAAGATTATTTGAACCCACAAATTGTTGTGAGGGAAGGAGGAGATATTTTGACTTTGAGCTATGCTTGGTTGAGGAGGCTTCAATGCATCACCAATGTTTAATTATTTTATAAATCAGTGCTTCTAACTGTAAAAGTAAAAAAAAAGCTTAATTTCAGAAAATCATCCTGAACTAATTATTAAAGTCTGAAAACCTCTCTCTATTTTATAATACATCACTAACTCTCACAATGTTTCATCAATAAGTGTTTATGTTAGTGATTAGTTTACAATGTTGATTTAAACTAAAAAAACTTATTTGTCCTTTAATTAGACCATACATCTATTTTTTTCCTTTCTTCTTATTATTATTTTTTCTACTCCGCTTATTCCCTCTATAAAATTCAAACCCTTGATGAGAGTTTTTTATGCATGAGATGAAAGTCATATATTGTAGTTCCTATTAGGGTGTCAATGGGTCGGGTCGGGGGGTTTTGAGGCAATTCTATATCCAAGCCCGAAATTTAGAGTTCCCGCTAAACCCATCCAAAACCCAATGAGTAAAAAGACAACTCAACCCAAACCCTACCCATGGGTTGGGGGGGGGGGGGGGGAGGGGATGGGTTCGGATCTGGTCGGGTAATCCAGGTAATGTCGAGTATCAGTGGGTCATTACGTGTAACGTGAGCTATAATAAACTTAACCACAAGAGTTATAGTCAAGTTTACAATAAGAAATATTATCATAATTTTAACCTTCACAATAAAAAAAAAAAATGTCACTCTCTCGCATCATATTATTGTTTAATAAATATTCATTATAAACATTCAAACAATATATATATGATTAAAATTTTATGTACGTTTATGTAGGATCATTTATCAAGTTTACCGTTCTATTCTCATGTCCTCATCATTTCCAAGTCTTACTTGATTTGTCAATAGAAGGTAAAAAGATGACGTTAATTAAACTGAAGAGATTGCCAAGTAATCAACTAATTGAATAGAATTTTTCATGTCTGGTTCTTTGTTCTACTCTATGATTGGGTTCGGTGGTTTTGGAGCATGTTAGAGTGTGACACCCAACCCTGACCCATAAATAGGATGCTTAAAGTTTTAAAACCAAAACCATTTGGGTTTTCAAAATGTGATGAACCTGAATCTTGTTTTTTCAGGTTGGGTCGGTTTGGGTAAAACCCGACTCGGTTGACACCCCTAGTTCCTATTGGTTATCCTCAAAAGTTTCTAGTGGGAAATTGGACAAAAATTAATTTTTTTGGGTATCGTTAAAGCTTAAATTTTCATATATTTTCTTAAAATCCTTTAAAAACTTCGACCTTTTTACGACCTATTGGAAAGAAATGTCACTACTTTATGGCTACTTGAAAGGACACCATGCAAGCATTAAATAATAAATTTAGAATAGAAGAGAAGTTTTAATAATCTATTGAGATTTTCAAAGCAATCAACTACTAGCTTTTATAATACAAGGTCATAAAATTAAATCAAAAAAATAAAAAAAAAGAATTCTAAGCCATTATTCATTAGATTTACCCCCAAAAATTCTTCTATTTTCTTCCAAATCTTAATAGAAAAACACATTACTCATTGTTGCAAGAGAAAGAAGAAAGGGGTATTTTGATAGAGAAATATATTTATCATCACATGATGTCATTTGTATAAAATATAAATGAAAAATATGAATGCAATAAAAACTTTAAAAATTGAGGGGGTTTAGTGATGAATTATAAAATAGAAAAAGATTAGTTCATGTGAGGTTTCCTGCAATTAAGCCAAGTAAAAATGAGAATAACATGTCATAGTTATTACTTGAGTCGCCTATATATTAAGCCATAATAGTTAAAAGGGGAGGTGCTCATGGGGCTGTTTGGTTTCAAGGAAGTGTTCGGAAGTAAGAAAATGAGAAAGTGTCATTTCTCATTTCTCTGTCTATCCAAATACTAGAAAAGAAAAACCATTTTTCTTTTCTCTTTTCTCTTTTACACAACCATTTTCTCACTTCCAGGGTGCTACAGTTAATTTTGAGTCATGTAAATTTCATTTTAATAAGTTGTAACTCAAAACAGTTAATTTTGTGATTATGTAAATCTCACTTGCATTCTAATTACAATTCAATTTTTATTTTTCTTAATTAATTTTTATTTTAATATTATTTTGCGATCAACTTTGTAGTCAACTTTTTTACTTTTACATCCACATTATCTTCCAAATACCGAAAAAGACATAATATTTTTCAAATTACACTTCCTAATAACATTCAACTATCGGAAAACTTATTACCAATTCTCAAGTTTAAGTTATAAAAGGAACTATTACTACTTCCGCCCCTAGCCAAACAGCTCTGAGAACAAGCGATGACGGCCACGTGGCGCACACCCGGCAAATTCCATGCATTCCACGAATCTGGTCCGTCCATCTCGATTCCACCGCTCGATCCCTCTGTACAAGTACCCCACCTGCTCCTCGCTCAACTCGCCGAATCATTAGCGATGGCGTAGTCTGAAGCCTCGTCGCCCTCAGGAGAGGGGGCGATCACCGCGAGCATCGAAGGCTCTTTATCCGATTATTTGTCGAGGTTTTTTATTTTTCCCCCCCTTTTCCCTCATTTTATTATCGATTGCTGTTGATGTGGTTTGAGGTTAGGGTTAGGGTTAGGGTTTCGTTGTTTCATAGTCTCATTCTTGATTCGGTCGCTATTGTTTTGAAATTGATCGGATGGCATGGGGTTTTACTTTTGGATTCTTATTAAAACTTTAATAATTATTTTTTGTTTTATTCCTCATAGGTTGGTATTATCGCAGCCCATCGTTTTGATGATCGATAGAAAGGGAAAAGAGTCTATTATTTGATCATTTTTGTCTTGAGAAAACTACGCTCTTCATTTGTCAACAATCAGCGGCTTTTCAGGTATGTTGTTTATTTCTGATATAATTTAATTTTAAATTGCTTGGGTAGTTCTACGTTACTATATCAGTTTTCAATTTTTTAATTGCTGGTATGTTGTTCCATATGATTATCTTAATCTCAAATTTGTAGTATGTAGTCATAATTAAAGGTAGAACGTGCTATCTTGTTTTATCAATTAAGTCATGCCACAGTTTGTTTTTTATGAAATGATGGATATTGTCTTTTTTGCGAGCAAACAGAAATTCGTAGTTCAGTTTGGAAATAGAATGTTTTGTTTAAGGTTTATATCAACTTCATAATTGTAGCTAGTCATTTCTAATATTGAAGTGAGGATGGTTTCTCTCTTTTAATTGGAATTATCCAATAACAAATAGGTTCCTTTAAAAGCAACATGGCATATGTACTATTAGTTGGTTCTAATTTCTACATGGCTTTAAGAAGTTAACGACAATGGTGATGTTCAAAGGAGAAATCAGAGGAACAAACACAAAACCCATTGGTTAGATGGGCACATCTTTGTTTGTTGGAAACAACTGATTGTCTCATGAGGTTTTTGGTCTAGCACTTCAAGTGTAACAACATTGCAGTTACTCAATATGAGACATCCTTTATTTGCTACTCAAGAATGAATGCAGTATATTTTAAAGAAAAAAAGATTCAAGGATAGTGTCCCATATGCTTTGTTGATCCATTGTTAAATGGGATCTTGTAGCATTATTTTAGTTATGCGGTGTCTTTGTTCGGATCTAAGAAAAATTAAATATTTCAAACAGTTGGTGATCACCAATGGCTATGAAATTGACACGAATTGATCCAACATCCATTTCTTCAACATGTAGGTATATGTTAGAGATCATATTAGTTATTACATTAGGTGTGTATTCTGCCAAAGTTCATATTGTGCACTCCAATAGATAATCCACTATTTTCATTTGCATTTACATGCCTTGAAACTTAAAAGGTCTATATGGATTAAAATTTATGTTGTTTTGAGTCTTCTCGCTCATGTATGAAGATGACCAAAGATTATTGTTGATAATTGCAACGGTCTTTTGCTATGTGAGGGAGGTTAACTTGATGGATGATCCATTTTGTTTATCATAATGACAAATTATGTTTCTTAGGGATTTCCAAATCATTTGTCAAGACCTTTCTAGTTTTATCATTGGAGAATGGTTTAATTTACAACAAGAACCACTTGATGCATGCGAAAGAACATTTTAGGTATGGTCTCATTTGACAAGATCTGGTAGTATGTGATTTGGTAGTATGTAATTCTCTCTTGTAGGTCTTTTGAGGTATGTCAAGAAAATGAACCTAGTGGATAGGATATCATCCATGATGGTGGGCCAATATGTTACATGTGACGAGTTTTAACAGTTCGTAAGCATCCAAATACATCTGCTTACATGTTTTATAGCATTTAATACATGGTTTACTTTATCAACAATATATGTAATGCACTAAGCTATAATTGCACTATCTTGAAATTTCCAAGCATAAGAAATCATATATATGTTTTGATATATAGGCCATGGCCGGAGTTGAACTTGGGACACAGCCCACTCCCACCCCTTTACTTGTGAGCTGGACTCACTGGCAGCCTAAGAAATTATATAATATATAATGATGTGTATATATTGATGCAGACATCAGGACGTGACCTTGGAGCATATACCATTGTTGGCGAAAACGCGTGGCTTCTATATGGTTCCAGTATTGAGTTAAATTATGTATATTCATTTCATGCTGAGTGAGTCTGTATTTTTTATTTTATTAGTATTATTTTTTTAGTACATCGATTGTGAGAAAAATCGTTATTTTGTAAGCCTATATATAGTCATGAGTCAAAAAAAATTGTAACGAATATTGGATTATGAAAATTTGAATATTTTCTTTATTGAAATTTTCTTTTTTCGAGTGTAAAGCCTAATTCAACCGATTTTGGTGTGAAGTCCTAACCTGATTTATCCTCTTCCCCTAATGTCCTCAAAACTCACCCTCTTCTTTTCTAAAACCCTAAACGCCTTTCAAAATCCTAGAAAATTCAAAGAAAAAGAAAAAAATCCCCCCAAAAGGAAAACAATACTTTTCATCTCCCACTCAAACCCTAAACTCCTCCAACCCAATTCTTTCCATTCGCTACAGCCCGCAGACGTCCCATCCCCCTCTCGACCACCTCGTCCTCTTTTCCTCGACAACTACAACTGTCGTCCACCTCGTTGCCTTCTCCCTTTTCTCCTTGCCGCCTCCGCTTGGCTCTGCCACCAACTGTAACCTGCGGCTTCCTCTTCCCTTCTTATCCCATGACCCGTCGTTTCCTTCCTGCCAACCTTCGACGTCGACTTCCCAAGTCGACCACGACCTCGGTGGTGATCCTCAACCGCGACTACGATCCATTGGTAAACAACCTCATCCTTCCTCTTCATCGACGACGCAAGGCCAATAACTCCTCACTGACCTTGAAACCATGCCAATAGTCGCCGACTCGATGTTGTCGCCCAGATCTCCACCACCAACTGCCTAGACACCACCTCTTCAGCTGTCAGCCTCGGCGGTGACCTCGTCGTTGCTTTATGGCTGCTGTTGAAGCTCGGATCCAGTTCGTCAGTACAAACCTGACCCGCAACTGATCAAACCAGTTTACTTAAGAAGCGGACCTGACCCGTTTCAATTGAGAACTGACCCGATAGCACGAGGATTCGACCCGCTTGCAGACCCGGATTCGTTCCCCCTGTAAAACAAACCGTTAAGCAGAAGGGTCCATTTTCGGGTGGTTTCTCGGTCATCCAGAGTCCAATTTGAGCCGTTCTCGAAGCGTTGGATTTGTGTAAGATATGGTTACGCATCGGCAAACACTACAGTCGATAGTAAGTGCATTTCTGATCCCGATCAGTTATTTCGAGTATGAAAATGCATCTCTGAGTTATCAATTTGATTGCTGCCCACCAAATATAAGCGAGCTTGTGTGATTCTGTCTTTCTTTAATTCGGTAGCATCTTTTTTGATAGTGAACTTTGCCTGCATAATATAAGTAAGCATCGTTTAGTTATTCTTGGCTTGAGACAAATCAATTCATGCATGTCTGATAAATTTATTAATTGATATTATTAGATTTAATCCTTCCTACCCAACAATCGTAACTTGTTGAAGCTTGAGCACATTTAGGGTAGGATTTGCATCATTTAGGCATTTGCTAGACAAGTTTATCGTTTTTTTGGATTTAAATAAAAAATCACATTTAGTTAGAGTTGCACCCTTTTATCTATCTAGGTTTCGTTTAGTGCATGCCCTTTTGTAGTAATAACCCATATTTATTAGGAGAGTCTAGTGAACCCCGCCCTACCCTAATGGATCCGGTTGCAAATATGCTCAAATATACGTAGCGTTCACCACCATATCAGATATGCTTGATAACCTGATGCAAACCACAGAGACCTCTAACCAACGACTGGATAAGGTTGCTTCTCGTTTGACTCCGCAACTAGAGAAGTGAAGTCTGATAGTACTATCCAACCTCATAGGTCTAGTACCCAAAACCCCTCACTCAAGAATGATAAGGACAAGAACACTGAAATAGATAATAGAAACAAAGGCATCAATTTTTTTTTTTCAAGATTAGCATTGTTGCTAGATGTAATAAGTGCCAAGGATATATGCATAAAATGTAGACTGCACCAACCTTGTTGAGATTGCCATTGTTAACGGAGTCTCCATTGTAGCCTCTGAGTTTGAAGGCGTTATTTCTTCGAAAATCGCTGTGTTAAGAAGTTGAGCGTTGTTTTTTAGGCGTTATTTTTTCGAAAATCACTCTGTGTTAAGAAGTTGAGCGTTGTTTTTCAGGTTATGCAAATGTTGTCCCTACTGTCGCTGCCACAACTATCGATCGTCCTTTCCCTTCCCTCTCCACCTTCTCCAACATTTACGATTGCTCCTTGTCCCTTACTGTTGTCTACTTGGGTGGCCACTCCCTCATTTACTGTCAACACTTACGGTCGTTGCGTACTCTGATTGCCACACCCTTCCAGGGCCTTCTTTACTATTTTGTTTTATCGCTTCTTTTGCGTTCCCCCGTACGTGAACATGTTGGATAAGTGAATTTCAAGTTGTCTATCGCGGATTCGCCTATGCTACATCTGTCACTAGGACAAGTAAACCCCCTAGGAGATTGCTGATGGTTTTAGGCTTAAACAATCCAAAACCTTATCCCCATAGCTGATCACTAAGAGTTTGAGTCTGCATCATCAATCGCATCACCTGTTGCATCACACATGCACGAATTACATGGGAAAATTAGTGATATAGGTTCAAAACAATGCCGACTACACGTTACGAACTAATGTTATGAATATGTTAAAATTTTTTAATGTTGGTGATGTTAACAAATTGCATACTTGTAGTGACTATTCATTTTAAATCTTGAATAAATTGAATAATAATGTTTATATCGTAGAGTTTGGTATCAGCTCTACTTACAATTTTGAAGATCTAGTGGATTATAAGGGTTTTGATTTCATCCTACTAGTTGATAAGCCTTTCCCTTAGCTTTTTTTTGGAGAGCCCTTCCCTCCCACCACTCCAAGATATTTTACCTAACACAGCAGATAAAGTTGATAAAATCTTGGATGATGAGATTATCACCATCAGTGATGGCGGGACTTAAAATTATTTGTCTGATGGAAAGGAAAGGCATCATTTAATGACACATGAATTAACCAAAGCGACTTGCATGCTTTGAAGCAGTATAAGTATCTCCATCTCTAACACGACGGGTCGAGTCCTCTCCCACCAGGAAGAATGATGCAGACATCGGGACGCGATCTTCGAGAATATACCATCGTTGGCGATGCGTGACTTCTACGTGGTTCTAGTATTGAGTCACTCTTATTTTTATTTCATGCCGAGTCAAAGTCTGTATTTTTCTTTATTTTATTAGTATTGTTTTCTTTTTTTAGAACCACATCGATTGTGAAAAAAGACTCGACATTTTGTAAACTTATATATAGGCATGAGTCAAATAAAATTGTAATTGGATATGGATTATGAAAAATTTTGATTATTTTTTAGTGCAAAATTTTCTTTGAATTTGGAGTGTGAAGCCCAATTCAACCGGTTTTGGTGTGAAGCCTTAACAGCTTCCCCCACTATCCTTAAAACTCTTTCTTCTAAGACCCAACCCCCTCTCAAAACCCTAGGAAAACTTAGAAAAAATTCAAAAAATAGGACAACAATACTGTTCATCTCTCTCTCCCCCCACTCAAACCCTACCCCCTCCAACCCAATTCCTTCCCTCGGTTATAGCTCGCAAATGCCCCATCCCCTCACGACCACCTCGTCCTCTCTTTCTCGACAATTATAACTGCTATCCACCTCGGCTGCCTTCTTCAATGTCTCCTTATCGCCGACATCCTTCTTTGCACTCTCCTCACTAGGCTCGCCACAAACTGCAACCTGCACGCCTCCTTTTCCCTTCTTACCCTGCAATATACTGTCTTCTTTTTCCTTGCCAACCTTTGGCCCGACTTCTCGAGTCGACCACGACCTTGCCGACGATCCTCAACCGCGACGACTACGATCCTTGGCAGACGACCTCATCTTCCCTCTTCATCGACGACGCAAGGCCAAACTCCTTGTTGACCTTGAACCACTCCAATAGTCGACGCCGTCGCCCAGATCTTCACCAACAGCCACCCGCACCACCTTAGTCGCTAGCCTCGATGGTGACCTTGTTGATCTATGGCTGTTGTTTAAGCGGACCCGACCTGTTTCAACTGGAACCCGATCGGATAGGACCCGACCTGCTTGTAGACCCGGATCCGTTCCACCCGTAGAATAGACGTTAAGCAGAAGGTTTATTTTCGGGTGGTTCCTCGATCATTCAGAGTCCAATTTGAGCCGTTCTCGAAGCTTGGATTCGTGAAAGATGGGGCTTCAGGCAGGACACTGAGGTCGACTCAGTAGGTACGTTTTTTATCTCGATCAATTATTTCAAGTTTGATAAGTCATCTCTGAGTTATCGATTTGACCGCTGTCCACTAAATATAAGCGAGTTTGTGTGATTCTGCTTCTCTTTAATTCATTAGCTTTTTTTATTGATAGTTGATAAGCACAAATTTACCATATTTTATGCTCTTATTTACTATTTTTATGTATTTAAATAATGCTACTTAGGTATTTTTAGTGCTTGTTTGCAGGCAAAGTTGCTAGGAAGAAAAAGGACATAAATTACACATTTTAGAGATATTGGACGGCCAAAAGGAATTTATGCAATATAGAGGAGTTGCCTTGCCGGGATTGCTCTACTACACAATTCACTGTCAAAGAAACCCACAGTCAATTCGAAGAAGTTTTTGAGTCCAGTTGGGGGGAAAACACAATTCTGCGTAGTCCAGAGGTTTAAACGCAAAAGTGGGCAGAGATTCAAAGTGCAAAATTCATTTATTTATCTTGTAATTTTGTAATTATTTTTGAACTCAAATGTAAATAACCAAAAACCCTACGCTATAAATACACATGTACAACTAGGGTTTTGGCTACAAAGTGTTCGGTCACCTTTTCTAGTAATTAAATTAAAATTATTTTTCTATTTAAGGCGGTTGTGTTTCTTCATTTAATTTACTGTTCAATCTCTTTTTTTTTGGGCCTTATTGTTTGCGTGGAAAGGCGCCACACTGCTACGTCATTTTTTTACCATCTCAATTTCATCACTGTGCATGAGACGCGCTTCTGCGGTCTCAATCAGAGCATGTCGACAGCGAGAGTGAAGTGGAGAGCGGGGTCCATTAGGCGGTGTTTTGGGCCTCGTGCGCGAGGACGTAGGCAGGAGGCGTGTTGGTCCTCTCCATCTCGTCTCAGACTTTGTGCTCGAGGACAGCAGCAAGCGAAGAACGCAGGTGCGAGCGAGGCCCACACAAAAGGCAAAAATCCCTTCATGCGCTACATCACGCGGTTTTGGTGGGGCGTACATGGTGAAAGGCAGCTGTGGTCGTCGCCTTCTGCATGCGAGAAGCTCACGCACGAGCATGGTAGGGGTCCACTACTGTAGCAAGGCGGCGACATTCTAGTAATTTTTTTAATTTATATTTTGATTTTGGTTTTAGTTATAATTTGTTTTCTTTTCAATTTCAATTAATTATTAATTGCATTTAATTAGATTAATTTTAATGTGTACTAATTATTTAGAATATTTATGTGTTAGTAATTTTAGCATGGTCAGATAATTTTCTGGTGTCTAGGGAAGATGAAACTAGGCTAGATTTTCGTGTGGTCAACATTAGATCCTTAACTAGGTCAATTTGCACAAACATACCACTTTTAGGAAATTATTTTCTAGAGTAACTAGATATTTGACAGGTTATGTATCAGGAGTTAATGATCCATTTTTTATTACTTTTTTGTTTGTTTAATTTACCTTTGATGGATCATGTAACTAGATAATACCTCGTGCTTAGATCTAGTGCTCGGACTTAATTCGCCTATTAGAAGTATAGATTTGGTGATTCGTGACAACATAGCAGAAGAGATCGAAATTGATCGCTCGATTTAGGAAATTCAATCATGGGTGCTTGACTTCCCTTAAATTGACACGTAGTTAGAACGAACTCACAAAATTTTAGACCAATTTGTCTAGTAGTGTTGAAACCATAAGAATCACATGTCCTTGTGGATCGACTCTCAAGTGCTGCAAACGATCAAACGTGCATTTGCGATTATTAAAATAGGAGGGTCAAATCTCCCCACCAAGTTTTTGGTGCTGTTGTCGGGGCACGGTGTGCTTTTAGTTTTAACACTAATATTGGATAAAAAATAAAAAATGTTATATTTTCTAAAATTAAAAAATTCAAAAATTCAAAAAAATTTACTTTCCCTATGGCCTATCAAAACTCATTTGGTTATGATCCATTCTATAAGGTAGACCCATATTTTTATCCACCAACCTCTCTTTCGAGCTTTCATGCCAACCTACTATCTCATCTTTTATATCTCATCCTCCCATTTTGTGCAATCACTGTCATAATTCATCTCATCCCTAAGAACGGTGTCCTTCTATAGGGTATTCGTTAGGAGTCTTAGGACCAGGTCAAAATCAATCCATACATTTCAAGAACCTATGAGCGAACTATATCCAGCAAATTTTAGTGCGAAGTGTTGGAATCATCCGAATTCTCATGGGATCAATCATATTCAAATTGTCAATCAAATTGGTTCTCCAGTGATCCATCACCCCCGCACTATAAATTTAATCGCAACCATGATGTCAACCAACACTAGAGGAAACTTTTGAAGACCATGTAATTTTCCAAACGATTCCTCAGTGCCAATGCTCAAATCTCGGCCTGCCTAAATATGCTAGCTAGCTAGCGGACAAGAGAAGGATTCGATTCCTTTTCCACTCAATCGGTTCTTGGGCCAACATCTTCAATTCAAGGGCACATTCATTTTCATGAAGCGTACAGACTCCAAACTTTGAGATTTGACGAGCAAATCGATGATCATATTGACATGTATACTCATTCCATCGAGATGCCTTTCGAGACCACTCCATCGTTTCACTTGAATTGAATTGAAGAGTTTGAATATTAGAAGCCTGTTGAGGAACTTATATATGCGCACGAAGTGTGCAAATTTGGTAATGATCCTCTATGTTTTGATGAATTGATTGGAGATGATTTGGTTGTACGTACACCTTCGTTGGAGCACATTAATACTGTGATTATGGATGTGATGATGATGAACTTTTGCTTCTTGATAAACAATTTAAGGATGAATTTACTAAGTTTTGTGAAAAAATATATGTTGAGCAAAAGATTTCTCCAGATCTTGTTGAAAAAATGAAGCACGTTGAGAATAATTGTGAGGATGCGTACATGGATGATGAGCCTAATGAATTATTTAAGGATGAGTGTGATCATAGTGGTAAGAAGACATGTATTGAGGATCTTATGTTTTAGAGTTCTCTTTGAGAAATCTTCACTTTGATAAGCCAACTAAATGATCAATTTTCTGAAAACAAAATTCAAGAACCTCTGATTGACTAAAGCTTTGAAAATCTATTTGAAGACGAGCTCATATGCGTGGATGAATCGATTAGGGATGCTTTGGTTAGTTACCTCTTAAGGAAATAGTTGATCCAAGTTTTGAGGTGATGTCTGAGGATGGGCTTAAGTTTCTAGGGAATCATATAGTGGACACTCCAATTGTGTTGTGTGATAACGATGAATTTTTGAAGAGCAGAAGTGGGAAGAGTAGGAGATTGAGGAAGATGTTGAACAAATTGGGGAGGAGAACTAAGAAGACAGAGATTGACCTCTCCAATTTGTCATGTGAAGAGAACACATTGGAATGATGGGAAGTGAGCTCGAGGAAATCGGCCTAGAAAGCACTAGGTGTGGGGGAGACACACTGAATTGTACAAGTATATGCTTGTTTATTTTTCTTTCAAACTTAATGAGTCAGTTGTAGTGAGTCTTTTATCTCTCTCTAACTTACATGCCAAGTTATTTGTAAGTGATACAGGATAAACGAGGATGCACACACAGGGGTTTTTTGTTGCTTCGGCAGCTGAGTTTTCTCGGTGCACTGTGAGTTCTTCCAATTCCAGCATACTATTATAATTTCATTGTTATTCTTATATGCTAGAATTGTTGTATTATCATGATCATGTTCATGTGCTTGTAAGTGAATTACATGCTATTTTATCTATGTTCATTTGCGTGCATGAGGACATGGCGCAATCTAGGCGTGGGGGGATTCACTTATTTTTTCTTTCTGGGGTCTTTTTCTTTTAAAAAAATTTGAAAAAAATTAGTATCCGTGAGTAGATTTTAAAGGTGAAATCAAGATGAGAGAGTCGTAGAGTCTTAAAAAGTAGAGAGTAGAATTTAAAAACTAACAAATCATCAAAACTTAGATTAAGTGATTATGTACCCCACAACACTTACACTAACAGTTCAAGGACTTGGGGTATTGAATACAGTTAGAATACAAAAAAATTTATTAATTAAGTCTTGTCTTGTGATCTCAGTTGCTCGAGTAATTAAGTCCATAAGAGCTTTACACTTAATGTCATAAGACAATCTGGTTTGGAGCATCAAAGCTCATTGCATGGGTAGCTGAGAAAGCTTAATAGAACAAAACATCGTAAAAACATAACAATTTTGATTATCAATTAGCTAGGTGCCTTGGCCTCAGGAAGCCTAGGTATTTACGCGAAAGATAGTTAAAAGTGTTGATTAAAAAAAGAAAAAAAATTATTATTACGAAAGAAGTATGAAAGTTATTCCCAAACTTAAGAACGACGTCACGATCACGGGGTATATGGAATCTGAGACTTAGAATAGATGGTGTAGAATTTAGGATTCAAAATTTTATTTTATAGACAATATGATTTCTTGAGTTGAGGTTGATCTAGCAAATGACACTCTTGGAAACTTAGGACCTTGCTAACTAGTTAATTTGAGGAGAAAAAATAAATTTTTTCTTGATTTTTGATTATTCTTATTTCATTTTTGTTTATTTTAATCTCATTCTTCTTGAATTTTGTTGGTATATTCACTGCAAACTGTCACGAGACAACTCGTCCTCTAAGAGTAACCTAGAATTTCAATGGCTTGTTGCACATGCTAAGTGCAACTGTGATTTCTACGAAAATGAGTTAGATTAGTTTTCTCTTTTTATTTGTTTTGCTCTAGGACTAACAAAACATAGGTGTGGGGGTATTTGATTAACACTATTTTACCACATTTTTATGCTCTTATTTATCTATTTTTATGTACTTAAATAATGCTACTCGGGTATTTTTAGTGCTTGTTTGCAGGCAAAGTTGCTAGGAAGGAAAGGACATAAATTGCGCATTTTGGAGACACTAAATGGGCAAAAAGGGATTTAATGCAGTACAGAGGAGTTGTCGTTGCCAGGACTGCTTTACTACACCCCGAATTCACGTCGAAGAAATCCACAGTCAATTCGAAGAAGTTTGAGTGCAGTTGGGGCGAAACACAATTCTGCAAAGTTCAGGGGCTTAGACGTAAAAGTGGGCAGAGATTCAAAGTGCAAAATTTATTTAGTTATCTTGTAATTTTGTAATTATTTTTGAACTCAAATGTAAAATTACCAAAAACCCTAAGGTATAAATACACGTGCAACTGGGGTTTTGGTTGCCCAGTGTTCGGCCGCTTTTTCCATAATTTAATTAAAATTATTTTTCCATTTATAGCGGCTGTGTTTCTTCATTTAATTTACTATTCAATCTCTGTTTTTTTCTCGGCCTCGTCTGTGCAAAAAGGTGGCATACTGCTGCGTCATTTTTTTACCATCTCGTTTTCATCACTCTGCATGAGACGCGCTTTTGCGGTCTCGATCAGAGTGTCAACAACGAGAGTGTAGTGGAGAGTGGGGCCCACTAGGCGGTGTTTTGGGCCTTGTTGCGTGCGAGCAGGGACGTAGGTAGGCGACGTGTTGGTCCTCCCATCTTATCTCAGACTTTGTGCTCAAGGACAACAAGCGAAGACGCAAATGCAAGCGGGGCCCACACAAAAAGCGGTGGTCCCTTCATGCGTTACATGCGATTTTGGTGGGGCTCAAATGGTGAAGGGCGGTTGTGGTCGTCGACTGTTGCACGTGTGAGCACGGTTGGGTCTACGGCACTGTTGCACAAGGTGGCGGCACTATAGGTAAGTTTTCTTTTTTTATTTTCATTGATATTTTGATTTTAGTTTTAATTATAATTTGTTTTCTTTTCGACCCTGAGTGCTTGACTTTGCTTAATTGAGACGTAATAGAACAAACTCACAAAATTTTAGACCTATTCACTTAGAAGTGTTGAAACCATAAAAATCACATGTCCCCGTGGAACAACTTTTAAGTGCTGCAAACAATCAACCGTGCATTTGTGGTTATTAAAACAGGAGAGTCAAATCTCCCCACCAATAGTGAATATTGCTTGCGTAACATACTAACATAAGTAGCATTGGTTAAGTATTCTTGCCTTGAGATTGATCAGTTCATGCATGTTATTTGATAAATCCGTTAGCTGATATTATTAGTTTTAATTCTTCCTATCCAACAATCGTAACTTGTTGAAGCGTGAGCTCAGTGATTTTATCGCTGATTTTTCAAACACACGTTTCACATCATATATACATAACATGTTTAAGGGGAGAGCACGATGAGTTGATTGTTTGGATTGGCATGAATGTTCATTTTTATTTACATATTATGTTGTTTGTGCATGAAAAAATTGTGAATAGAGATATATGCCTTTACATCATGTGGAAGTAAGAAAATTTTAATATTACTACATATTCGACTAGTTGATGGATGGACGAGTGACCTTCAAATCACATGGCTTGAACTAATACTTATATAATCACAATGATCATTCTTGGAAGTCCAAGAAATTTCCCTATATTATATTCCTTTTCTCATATGTGTGTATCAATTTAGCACCATCAATGAGAATTCTAAAGCAACTCCTTTCATTTTAAGTCAATGATTTGAAAATAAAATCACGGATTGGCTTTGTTCTAAGTTCATCTTGATTATATGAAGTACTTACAAGCCAAGAAGTGGGGATATTTTTTTTTTGGCATATACATCAAGAGAAAGAAATAACATGTTTAGTTTAGCGGTTCAGACTGCTTGAAAGTTGATAAAAATTGGTGTGCAAGGTTTTCAAGTGTTTGAAATTTGATTAAAGATTTAGATCATGGATTTGCATGCCCCAAATTGTAGATCTAAGCATTTTGTTGCATGCAACTTTTCGTTTTTCATGAATTGATCATAGTAATGAAAAACTAAACTTTTATTGTATGTATTTTTATGTCTCGTAAATCAATTATATATCAGTGGGTTGGTGGGGAGAAATAACTGATCATTTATTTTGTATGCGTGAATATTTTGATCTGATAATTAGATGAATATAAGTAAGAATATTGCAAGATATCAATACCAAAGTAAAACTATCTTACAAATCATGGAGACATTCTTAGTATAAGGCAAGATAGAGTATTGAATCACAATTTGAAAACTAGGAAAAGTTCATCACCTTAATCTTTATTTGAATCTTCAAGCTACGTTCTAAATTTTTATGCTTTTTTATGCGAGTTATTTTTTTATATTTTTAAAAATCAATTTAAGAGAGTTATTTTTACCTATAACTAGAGAAAGGAAGAAATATTACTCTAAAAAAATAATCAAATTTAGAAAAGCATTAGATCTAAATTATGAAAGCAGATGACTTATTGTTAAAAGATCGCTCCAATTGGAGTTTACAAGGAGGGAGAGAGTTAACTACAAATAAAATAACAAAAGACAGAAATAAATGCTTATTGAATTGAAGCAGTCGTGGCTGGAGTTTCGAGGAAGAATGTAGACGAGGACGATAGTGGGCATCCAACACTTCTCCATTCTAGGGCTCGTCTTCCTCTTCTTGGAGGAGACTTTATACTTATAGTCATTTGAAGGTCCATTTCTTCTTCTCCAAGCATGGTCTGATTTGCTTGGATTTGTTGGAATTTGGAGAATTGCTTGATTTGTTTGGATTTGTTTGACTGGGATTATTTGATTTGCATGTTTTCTTTTTCTGGACAGATTTGCATGGATAGCTTGCCTGATTTGCTCGGATTTTTCTTGCTGGAATTATTTGATTGCATGCTTTTTTTTTTTTGGACAGATTTGCATGGATAGCTTGCTTGATTTGCTTGGATTTATTTATTTATGCCAAGTCTTCTGAAAATCATAAATATATGTATATCAGTGCAATATTTGTCCTTGAAACTAATGTAACGATAGTCAAATATACATTACAAATGTGTACATTTCATTTCACATCAATAACTGCCTACTTTTCTCAGAGGTTGGGTGGGGAGGAATAACTTCTTGGATATATCATTTAGCTTTAAATCCTTTCCAATGTAGCCACGTCTATATATAATTTAGAGCGAAATTCTTCTCCTTTGAATTCAGTGTTCAGCAATTTAAACGGTCATCCACTCTATTAAAATTGATCTACTTCATTTAAAGCTATGTTGCAAGAATACACATGGCACGTTCGTCGGGTACGTTTCTGACACGCCATGCTTCATGATAGAAGTATTCGTGCTTCATGGATTTGAAATGTCTAAAAACAAAAATCAAGACTGTTCAGGTTTCTTTGAGTCAAATGGGAACAAAATGGACAACTGTGAAGCGTTTAGTTTAACAGTCCAGTATGTTTGAGATCTGACTTTGTGTGTAAGGTTTTTTAAGTGTGTAGATCATACTCAAATGGTTAGATCTAAAATTTGTATACCCAAACCATAGACCTAAGCAATACTAAACTGTTGGTTTTGTGTAGTTGCATGGGCAAAAAACTTTACAAACTCTTGATTTTTAGTTTCGCGGCATTTTAAATGGTGTACACGATCAACTTTAACAACAAATTTCCATTAATGCCCTAATATTAAATTTTAATTGGAAAGTTAGCTCTGAATTCTTTTGAAAGTAGCCAAGTCACTGTATATGTAGTACTTTTCTGTCGTATGGGCTATATTAAAATTTTATGCACAATTTTGGTATCAGATTCTTCAATTCAATTGAAAAAGCTAATCGAGAGATCTTGATATGTTGAGTTTCGATGGAGAGAGTTAATACTTTTAGATATATGATATTTTTTCTCTTCTAAAGCATTATGATTTTTTTTCTCTTGCATAGGACCATGATGTTAAATTCTAAAAGGGAATGAAACATTAAATGCACATTAATTTTTTTTCCTTCACGTAAGTCCTAATTAGTTTATTCATGTTATAGGTTTATAAAAAATTTTAGAGTCCTTTAAACTAATTTTAAGATCTTTTGAAATGTATCCTTCAAACCCCACATAATTATGCCTTTAAATAATAAAGTGTTGTAAAAAGTTATTTGTAATTATTTAAAACATATTTTTTTTAAGTGTATGGTTTGAACTCTCTGGTCGCATCTCATTTTGTGGACTGTGGATGATATACCTCTTTATTTGTTTATTTTCAAATGGGATCTCATTTCATAATTCCCATATCTTATAAGAAAATTAAATAGAATATTCATATATTGGGGTCATGTGTCGGGGTTTACAACGGAGCATTTATATTGATTTTCAGAGTTGGTGTTTTTCTCGACTGAGTTAAAGATGGAACTAGGTAAATATGTTGGGCGATCAATTTTCTTTATTCATAAGTTGAATTCTAAGTTCAATACATACAAGTGGAGACTCTTAGTCCAATTGACCCATGGGACATTCATTTAGTGTTTGAAGTATTTAGTGCTTTTTCTTGGATCATCAGATTGTTACGAGTTGAAGGGTGCATCAGACTTTTGACTTGTCATTGTATGATGATTCAATAACTTTCAAGAATGCAATGTACTCATTTTATGTGGGCACACTTTGCATTTATTTTATCAAACTTACAAAATTATGCAAGTTCTTCAATGGAGTCGTTGATGGTGTTGAATTGGTCTCATCACAAGTGGCATGGTATGCTTCATCAACTTGGTCGCTTGACACGTACTTCAACTACTTCATAATGGAGACTTTCAGACCGTTTGTCCACACATGCCTGCATAAACTACATAACGGGGACTTTCAGATCATTTGGCCCACATGACATTCATTTCATAGTTTGAAGTATTGAGTTGGCTTTTCCTCAGATCATCAGGTTGTTACAAGCTGAAGGATGCGTCAGATTGTGGACTTGTCAATGTACAGTGATTCGAAAACTTTCAAAAATGCAAATACTCCTTTTATGTGGGCACTTTGCATTTCTTTTATCAAACTTACAAAATTATGCAAGTTCTTCAATGGAGTTATTAATGGTGTTGAATTGGTCTCCTCGCGTGTGGCGTGGTATGCTTCATCAACTTGGTCGCTTGACACGCCTACTTCAACTACATCATGCGGGGACTCTATTTTTAACTACTTCAGAATGGGGACTCTCAGATCATTTGGCCCACACGACTTTCATTCATAGTTTGAAGTATTGGGTTGGTTTTTTTTTCGCAGATCATCAGGTTGTTACAAGCTAAAGGGTGCATCGAATTTGGTCTTGTCATCGTAGGGTGAATTCGTGAATCGTCAATAATGCAATGTACCCATTTTATATGGGCACTTTGCATTTATTTATCAAACTTACAAAATTATGCATGTTGGTTGATGGAGTCATTAATGGTGGTGAATTGTCTTCGTCATGAGTGGCATGGTATACTTCATTAACTTGGTCGCTTGGCTTGCCTACTTCAACTACGTAATGAAAACGTTACGGTTTCTCTTTTATCAACTCAGTCGCTTGGCTTGCCTACTTCAACTACATAATGGAGTGCTTTTTTTAATCCATTCAACAAACGTTAAGATTTCTATCTTATGACTTAATGTCCTATAAAAGTCTCCGTTTGTTATCTCGTTATAAGCTAATTGTATGTTTCAAAACTATAGTTCCACTAAATTGTCGAGGCTCTGAAGCGGCGTTTGCAATTTGGTAAATTTTTCTTATTTTGTACTTAAGCATTTCCTATTATATCACAATGATGATATCTTGTTTACACGAGAATTGCATAAACATAGTTTAGTTCAATACCTCGGGACGATTGAACTTTGCTCAAGCAAGTCAAAGAATCGTCTTTGTGGTGTTAAACATGGAATTGACATAAGATGACTCTTGATAATTTAGGAAAAAGTTTATTTCCTTCTAGATTCTTTATTTTTTTATGGAGTAGGGTCGTGTATTTCTACTATTCGATTGCAAAGTCTTTTGTTTCTAATAGTTGCCTCAAAGTGTCGATGCTCTTCTCTTCTTTCCCTATCCACTTGCGCACATTTTTTTTTAACTATGGTTTAATGATGTGGGAAAGTAATAGTCACCTACTTATTCCGAATGGGTTTGCTCGAGTACTTTTGCATTGAGAATGGAAAAATTTATCAATCTTCAAGAATTGTAATTACTCGCTATGCTACGAAAGTGAAACATTCACCATGAACAAAGAAAAAAGTTTTAATTCTCCTTCCGTTGCATGTGCCATTGCACGTACAAAAATCTAACCATATGTATAATATCAAAAGCATTTCCTTATGTTATCTTGTTCAAATTAAACTAGGGTGAAAAATAGCCCCCATCATTTAATCCGATGCCAAATACCCTTCGGTAATATTATTCTTCTATAACTCTTTGCCATATAACACGTGTTATAGTTTAGTAGTTTAATTATGCATTGTCCTTTGCCTTATATAATATAGCAAAGGAAAGAGAAAGAAGGACTTTCTTCCTTGATAATTGCCTATTCCTTTTTTTTCTTTTTTTCACGGACATCCCATCCCCCTCCCTCTTGTTTTCGTGGATATCCCTCCCATATCTCCCCCTTTTCTCTTGTTTTATTAGATAAGCAAGGGTTTCATCTCCACTTGGGAAATGTTATTGATTTCTTGGTAATTATTGCCAAGTTTCCCAACCTTGTTTCTCCAAATTTATGATTCACTTTAAAATCTCAATATATTGTTATTGGTTGGATTTTTACTAGATACAATTGAGGTAATGGTTTAAAATCTTGGTATCGGTGTTAATATCAGCCAATGGTTTTCATTATCAATATCGTCAATGTCGGTCGTCAATATCGGCCCTGACAATGTTAATGTCATCTGGTACTACAAAAAAACCGATGTGATATTTCTGATATGATATCGAAATTGACTGATATTTGAAACCATGATTGAGATTGATTTAGGAGTGAATTTATTTGATAGATAGCCGTTAGGATTTATGTATGAGGGAAATAGTGTAAAAGAAGGTAGAGATTATAGAGGAGAAGGGAGGGAATGAATTTGGAGAAAGTGAAGGGCAATTTCACGCGGTTGAAAAAAAAACCTTTAATAGCCCACATCCTATATTCACTTATAAAAGGGGAAAAGGGCGGTGCACATGTAAAGTATAATAATAATAAGGGAATTTTTTGGAAGGGGGCTGTTAAAGTGTCAAAGTAAATAATGTTAGGGGGTTTCTTTTGGGTCAAACAGTTGTTGGGGTTCTTGAAAAATTATCCTTAAGGTGCACTAGGGCTGAGAAGGCACAAAAGTGAGGTGTGAAAAACCATTGAATTTTTGCATGGACACAAAGCTCTTCTGGTATGTCATGCTAGGCCAATTGGCATGATGTATTTGCAAAGGTCTAGTCTTGAAAGAAAGTCCTCTGGGCTCATATCAACCAGAGTTGAGAGCACACATGGTCAAGAAGTAAAAAATCAATGCCTCCCTTCAACGGATATTGGTTTTTGTGACTTTATTGGTTTGTCACTGTAGAAGAGAAGCTAAGATGTTTGACTTTTTGCCGCATAGATTGAAAGAGGACCAGTGCTTATATTTGAGACCTAATTTGCAACTAAAATAGGGAGCTCCATAATTTGTATTGATTAGTTTGTTGTTGTTTTGAGATAGATTAATAAAAGTTTATGCCTTTGGGCTTGATTAGCAAAGAAAAAAGGTCGTCCACTTGGAATTGGTGACGTAAGTGGATTTCATGAGCGTATTAGTGGGTTAACTAATGTATTGTATCAGTTTGCTCTCATATTGAGCCTAAACTTTATTTGGTTAGTATTTTATTGGCACAAGAGGAATGACAAACAATATGGCAACAACTACGTGATAATGACAAACATTATGCTCCACCCTAGGGTTGGTAATGCGCCTGGGCTGGCCTAAGGCACGATGGGCCAACATGAAAAGTTTTTTGTACAGGTGTAATAGAAGGACTCTGGGCCGTGAAATTTATGACCCCCAGATAATTTCGTACCGTGCATGGGAGCCTTGGCCTGGCACGAGACGGTCCCAATGAAGGCAGGAATGAAACTCCACTGAGCCAGCGCGATGGGTTGGATGTGGCGGAGACTCCGCGATGAACTCTGTGAGTTGTGGATTTCTTGGTGGAAGCTTTTGGTAGCTTGGACACGTGTCTCATTCTGATGAATAAATTTTGACCACTAGAACCACAATAAAAAGAATGAACACAAATTAAATGAAGAAGCATTTATGATGTATTACCATAACCTCAAGAAGCAACCTGTACTTATTGGTGATGGTTTGATGTGTATGTTAACTCAAGAAAGATTTTTCTCGTATGTTCGCTAGAGGG